>OX457127.1:18416449-18643974 GCA_949752895.1 Dendrolimus pini
ATAAACCCCTTGAGATTCGTGCCTTTGTCAGTTGTCCTCATGGTCAGCCCCGAGCTGCTGTTTGCTGCTTCTTCAAGGCTTTTACGACTGATCATCAGTATGGAACGTGTCATATATATAATATATGTTCTTGTACCTTCGATAACGGAACAGCTTTTTAACTTGCAGTTTGCAATAAATTGGTATATACATACAAAATAAACAATAATGTAGATAGTACAATTTATCATATTATGGATTAATATAACATTCTTTTTTAAATATAACTCTGCTATATAAATAGAACTAACTTAAAAATGTATATATATAGGTTATCCAACCCGCCAGACCACTGGACTATATTAGTCATATAAGAAATAATGAAGGAATACAAAATTTGAAGTTTAAGCGAGGAAACCCATATTTTACCGTACTTTTACCAATCAGATATAAAAGTATATTGCAAAGTATAAACTTGCCACACCATTTTAGGTTTCGTACTTTAAAATATTCATATTTGAGGAATCAAATATTTTACTAACTTTTTAGAAAAAATACTATTCATTTATTCCTTTCATTCTATACACATGTCAAAATGAGTGTTGAAGTACAAAAATGGTAAATTCCATCAAACAGTCATTACTAATTGTATATAATGATTCTTGATGAATATCATAATGACGACGAATTGTGGGTATAAGCGGCATTCTCCTAATATAAGTCAACGTTCACCTGCGCGAGCGCAGTCGCGTGCCTGAGCGCTTCCTAGACGCATTTTCGATATATCGGTATAAAAAACAAGTAAAGAATTCATTCGAGCTTTTAATAATTTCCATTATTTCTCTATAATTAAAGGAAGTGTGTAGAGTGCATAATGGTGAAAAGTAAGTAGATTTTAATGATTTTAGTGATATTGCATACGAATAAGATTTTGGTTTATTGCATAGTCATCTGTAAAAAAGATGAGTAGGTAGTGAAAAGTATAAAATAGCTGGTATTTTAATAAGTTGAAACTGTAGTTTAAATAATAGTGATACTTTATGATGAGTAGATTTTCATTAATAGATAGATAGAATGCATAGAGTAGAATAGTATTAATTTTGGAAATATTTTAAATACACAGCATGTTTTTTGTTTTTTTTTTATTCATATGCGATAAAATGTTGATCAATACCTCCAAAATGTATAGCGTGTTTTGGAAACAATCTAGATAAGTATTTGAGTTCATACCAATATATGTATTACGAGCTGCGCCCGCGGTTTCGCCCGCGTGCTGATGGCAAATCGTTATATTTTGGATAATTCACACTGTATCTTTATTGATTATAGCCTATTTGTTATTCTGATGTGTAAGTAAGCTATATTACTGTTTCATATCATCATATTAATCAAAATCCATTCAGTATTTTTTGCGTGAAACATTAACAAACATACATACATTCATCCATACTTACAAACTTTCACGTTTATAATATTTATAGAAATTTATAATAGAAACACTAACAAAACTAATGCATAATGTTCTTCTAATTTCTAATACATACTGACATAATTGACACTATCCATATTTAAATATGAAAGTAATTTTATTTCATATTCCCTCATTGACATTAACACGCATATATTTTTCTTAAACCTATCCATTTATTTACTAGGACCTGCCGGAACCGGTATTGCTAGATATTTATTCCTCAAATAACCAACAGTTGCAATAAACGAAAGCCTGAATAAGGCGGAATAACTCCACAATATTAGAGAGTATATGTATATATAATTGTTCTAAAAAAACCCATACACGTCTTAAATTACACGTTTAAGTAACAAACGTGCTATTATTAACATCGGTATTGTCCATGGCGATGTAGTAATCAAACGGCAAGACTAATAAGCCATCTGCAACACTTGCAAGTTATTATAAATTAATTTTGTTATTCAGCGAAACATGTTGCGTCGGCATTAATTACTACATAACGGTGTCCTTGTTTGTTAACAATGTGCATAAAAGCCAAAATGAATTGAAATTTATAACTTTACTTTTAAGACGTGTGGTTGAAACACAAGTGTTTCATTACAATGACATGAATTCGAATACTGTCCAGAAGCATGCACTATTACCGTTGAATAAAAACATCGTGAGGAAACTTGCACATCGATATTGACAACACAATTGCTATATGTCAATGTCACGGGCCAAATCATTTAAAATTTAATTTAAAAAATATAATAACTACACGCTTGAAATACGTAAATCTAATATATAAAATTCTCGTGTCACAGTTTTCGTTGCCATACTCCTCCGAAACGGCTTGACCGATTTTGATGAAATTTTTTGTGCTTATCCGGTATCTATGAGAATCGGCCAACATCTATTTTTCATCCCCCTAAATGTTAGGGGGTCCACCCCTAATTTTTTTAATTTATTTTTTAGACAAAATTTTTAATTTATATTTTTTTATGATACAACATACAAAAATACATACAACCCTAAATTTTCAACCCTCTACGATCAACCCCTATTTTTTAATAGCGATATTAGTATTTTTACAATTTTCTACTGGGATGATTTAGATTTTAATTTGAACGATTCTCATGAAATTTTGTGTGCATATTGGGTAGGTCTGAGAATCGGACAACATTTATTTTTCATCTCCCTAAATGTTAAGGGTAGTCCACCCCTAAATATTTATTTAATTTTTTTTGTTTAGTTTTTTATTTTTTTTATTTTTTTATGATACACCATTAAAAATACATACAACCCTAAATTTCCAACTTCTACGATCAACCCTTATTTTTTAGGGGGTAGGACGACGTCTGCTGGGACAGCTATATCTTCTATATATATATATAAAAGAAAGTCGTGTTAGTTACACTATTTATAACTTAAGAACGGCTGTACCAATTTGGCTGAAAATTGGTGGGGAACCAGGAGACAGATATAGGATACTTTTTATACCGTTGGAACCGGTAGGTGGCGTTGAGATCGGGTTCTAGAATCCTCTTAATCACCGGGAGCGATTTTGATTTGGGTGTTTGAGTGGGTTCCCGGATGGTTTAGATTCGCAATTAGAACCAGTAGGTGGCGCTGATATCGGGTTCTAGAATCCTCCTAATCACCGGGAGCGATTTTGGTGATTTTGTTTTTGTGTGTTTGAGTGGGTTCCCGGATGGTTTAGATTCGCAATTAGAACCGGTAGGTGTCGCTGAGATCGGGTTCTAGAATCCTCCTAATCACCGGGAGCGATTTTGGTGATTTTGTTTTTGTGTGTTTGAGTGGGTTCCCGGATGGATTAGATTCGCAATTAGAACCGGTAGGTGGCGCTGAGATAGGGTTCTAGAATCCTCCTAATCACCGGGAGCGATTATGGTGATTTTGTTTTTGTGTATGAAACAAAGTTTTTAAGGAATTCAGAAAATATGGCGGTACGAAGTTCGCCGGGTCAGCTAGTACAATATAAAATTCGTGTATTATTGTAACCTATTTATACCTATAATAATGAAAGTATGAAATCGGGGGCTTGTTAATTTTTCTTTTAAATGACGATTAGTAGCAGATAGCTGTACAATTGACGCTATTTTTTCCAAAATAGTACAGAAGAAGAATATAGTGGAATCTGGAAAGACCTTGAATATAGATATACCTAACATAATTATTTTTAATTCAACATGCATATTGTAACATCCCGCAATAATATACTGTGGAATTGGAGAAGATATTAATAATTATGTTTCTATTTATTCTAGTATCGCAGCATATGTTGACGGAGCTAGACAAACTGCCTGGTGTGCAGTTAGGCGACTTCCTGCTACAGTTCGAACTCGATGAACCTCGAGAGTCCGTGCGGGAGGTCGCCAGGAGAGAGCTTCGTGAGACTCCTGAAATCGTCAAACCTGCGATCGCTGAATTGAGGAGACTACTCGAAGGTAATCCATATACTACTAATATAATCAACAAAACAAAGTATGCGTTATGTTCTCTGCTATCACCAGTGGTGGATTTACACTAGGGGCGGGTTGGGTTTACATATATGTCCCCGGATGATTTCCTGGGTGATTTTAATGGTTAATGTGTTTAGGAATATATTTAAGACTGATTTATAACAACTGAAATTGGTTTTGAGTGGAAAAATTACATATTCAATTAATTATCGAAGTTTAAAATTCACGACAATGATCTGGTAATTTTGTTTTTTTACTTTTTTTGTGCACCGGAAAGTGTACATTTTAGAGAGGACGTGATTTATTTAAATAGGAGACTGTATGTATCCGAAAATTTAAATATGTAAAGTTTGAAACAATTGGTTAGGTTAGGTTTTGTGTAGACCAGAATCCACCGTCCCAACCCAGTGGTTCGGGCAGGACTGCCCAACCAAAGGAAAAGCCAAGACCGCCGACTCGTCCGGCGAAAAAGGGTCCGCGTTTGCGGGTGCCTAACACCACTGCGGTGATCCTTACACTGTTACCCGCAGCGGTGGAAAAAGGCACCAGCTACGCGGACGTAATGCAGAGAGCGAAAGCGAATATAAAACTCGGCGATCTTGGCATCGCCAGTGTTAAATTGAAGACCGCGCGGACGGGAGCCCGTATGCTCCTTCTCCCTGGCAAGGACAGCGGGGAGAAGGCTGATGCCCTCGCCGCGCGGCTCAAGGCAGTCTTGCCCGAGGATGAGGTTAAGGTGTCCAGGCCCGAGAGATGTTTGAACGTGCGCATCTCGGGTCTGGACGACTGCACCACAACAGAGGAGGTCGTGGCCGCCGTCGCCCGGGTCACAGATGTTGCCGCCGGTCGCTTCAGCTCCGGCGCCATACGTCTGGGCCCGGATAGACTGGGTTATGTGATCTTGGCATGCCCAGTGGCGGCGGCCATAAAATTAAAAGATAGACCGAGAGTCATGGTGGGGTGGGCCTCGGCAGACATTAAAGTCTTGCCGGGCCGGTCAGAGCGGTGCTGGCGCTGCCTAGTGGCAGGACACGTGGCCTGCGCCTGCTCCTCCCCTGTCGACCGCAGCAAGGACTGTTATCGCTGCGGTCAACCTGGACACCCTGCCGCTACATGCCAGAACGCGCCCCATTGCAGCATCTGCAGTGCGGCTGGCCGAGCGGCAGGACATTGGATGTGCAGGGGAGTGCCGATCACGCGTAAAAGCGCGGGCCCTCCCACCACGGCTAGGTCCACCAACAAAAAGGTGGACCAAGAAAAAGGAAAAGGCGGCCCAAAACAGGCGCCGAAGAAACGGAAGAAGAAGAAAAAGAAAAAGGTTCCCATGAAGGCTGCGGCAACTAACACATCTTTGCCACCGCAGCCGCAGCGGCCGCAGCCCAGACCGCGTTCGCTGCCACCGCCGCCGTCGCCGTCGCCAGCGCCTGGGACCGCTAGGATGGAGGAATAAACAGTCGTTTCAATGGCTCTCCTAGTGGTCCAAGGCAACCTGAACCACTGCGCCACTGCACAAGATCTCTTAGTGCAGAGCATGGCGCAGTGGAATATACAATTTGCAGTGGTCGCCGAGCCTTATTACGTCCCCCCCCGTTCTGACTGGGCGGGGGATCTCGATGGCTCGGTAGCCATTATTGTCCGGACCGCCGCCGCATGCCCTCCCCTAGCCGGTTTGGTAAGGGGACGAGGCTACGTGGCGGCAACGATAGGGGAGATAGTAGTCGTCGGTGGCTACTTCTCCCCAAACAGAAGGCTCGCCGATTTCGAGGGATGGATTGAGGAAGTGGGCACAGTGGTGGCCCGCAGCCGGCCTCGCCCCGTGCTCGTGCTCGGGGACTTCAATGCAAAATCCGTGGCTTGGGGATCCCCGAGTACGTGTCCGCGTGGTGAGGCACTGGAAGAATGGGCCATCGAAAAGGGTCTCGTAGTCCTTAACCGGGGCTCCGTACACACGTGCGTGCGCCGGCAGGGCGGCTCAATAGTAGACGTCACATTTGCCAGCCCTGAACTGGCGTGCCGTGTGCGGGACTGGAGGGTCGTCACAGAGGTGGAGACGCTCTCCGACCACCGTTATATACGGTTCAGCGTCTCCAGCCGAAATCCGGACCCTCCGTCTCGAGAGTTCCCGGTAGGTGACTGTCCGCGCTGGGCATTGCAAAAGTTGGATCGGGAGCTGTTCAAGGAGGCCCTGATCGTCGCCACCTGGGCATCAGGGCCCGAGGCGAACGCTCCCGATGTGAATGTAGAGCAGGAGGCAGAAAACCTACGGTCGCTCGTCACTGGCGTCTGCGATGCGGCGATGCCGAGGAGGGGCCGATTCCAGCCCTTCCGAAAGGTGTACTGGTGGAACCCCGTACTGGAGGGGCTAAGGCGCGCGTGCAATAGCGCGCGCCGCCAGTACACCCGCCACAGAAGACGGCGTCGTCGCGCAGCGGACGCAGCGACCGTGGAGGCTCAGCTGTACGAAGGGTACAGAAGCGCCAGAAGAACACTGCGGATTGAAATCCGCAACGCAAAAAACGTCGCCTGGGGAGAGCTCTTGGACAGTCTCAACCAGGATCCCTGGGGGCGCCCTTTCAAAATGGCACGGAACAAGCTCCGTGCCTGGGCGCCCCCACTTACCGAGTCTCTCCCCAGAGACGTCGTTCACGACGTTGTTGGCGCTCTGTTCCCTTCACGGGCTGAGCACATGCCTCCTGCTATGGCACCGCCAGAGGCGGAGCCCAGCGCGGAAAGAGACCCTGTGCCCACTGTGGACCGGGTAGAGCTGGGGGTGGCTATGCTACGGCTAAAGGCCAAGAACGCCGCCCCCGGCCTTGACGGCATACCAGGGCGTGCGTGGGTTCTGTCCTACGACGCCCTGGAGCCCCGACTGATGGGGCTTTTCAGTGCATGCCTAGAGCAGGGCCAGTTTCCACAGCGGTGGAAGACAGGAAAGCTGGTCCTGCTGCGGAAGGAGGGGCGCCCTGCGGACTCGCCGTCCGCCTACCGGCCCATTGTGCTGCTGGACGAGGTCGGAAAGCTCTTTGAGCGTATCATCGTCCACCGCCTCGTCCAGCACCTAACGACGACGGGGCCGGATCTGGCGGACAACCAGTTTGGTTTTCGCACGGGGCGCTCCACGATCGACGCGATCATGCGCTTGAAAAGCCTGGCGGAGGACGCAGTCTCCCAGGGCGAGGTCTTGTTGGCGGTGAGTCTGGACATCGCCAACGCATTCAATTCCTTGCCCTGGGCATGCATTATGGAGGCGCTCCGATACTTCGGGGTGCCGACCTACCTCCGCCGAATAGTCGGGGCATATTTAAATAGTAGAGCCGTCACTTACCCGGTCCACGAGGGTTGGAATCGGCGAGCCATGGTGTGCGGTGTTCCACAGGGGTCGGTTCTGGGTCCCCTCCTGTGGAACATCGCATACGACTGGACTTTGAGGTGTCGGGTCCTCCCGGGCGTCAGCGTCGTATGTTACGCAGACGACACGCTGATCGCCGCGCGCGGGAGGACCCATCGGCAGGCGTGTCTTTTAGGCACGGCTGGGGTGTCAACGATAGTAGGCAGGATCCGGCGTCTTGGTCTGGAGGTGGCGTTGCAGAAGACCGAGGCCGTGATGTTTCACGGTCCTCGTAACCGCCCACCTCCAGGCAGTAGCATCGTAGTAGGAGGCATCCGCATCGGCATCGGGGAGACCATGAAGTACCTGGGATTGGTCCTCGATGGCCGGTGGGATTTTTCGGCACACTTTCGGCAGCTGCTCCCCAGACTCAAGGGGGCAGCCGGTGCGCTGTCGCGTCTGCTCCCAAATGTCGGGGGGCCTAACGCCACGTGCCGAAAACTCTTCGAAGGCATCGTACGTTCGATGGCCCTTTACGGGGCCCCAATTTGGTCGGACCGCCTGACGGCCAAAAACGCGGCGCTGTTGCGTCAAGCGCAACGCATATTGGCCGTCAGGGCAATAAGAGGATACCGTACGGTGTCCTTCGAAGTGGCCTCGCTACTCGCCGGATCCCCCCCATGGGACCTGGAAGCCAGGGTCCTTGCGTCACTGTACGTATGGCGCAAAGAAGCCCTGGCCAGGGGCACCAGACCCGCGCCTCGCGAGATCGAGGCGTGCCGGTCGGAGCTCCGCCAGGTAGCCGTGGGGGTCTGGGAAGACCGCCTACGACGCCCCAGCGCGGGCCCCGCCACCATCGAGGCGGTGCGGCCCGTCCTGCACGAATGGCTAGGACGACGTCACGGCACCCTGACCTTCAGGCTGACACAGGTCCTGACGGGGCATGGTTGCTTCGGCAGGTACCTGTGTCGCCTCGGCCGCGAGGCAACGTCAGGGTGCCACCACTGTGACACGGGCGACGAGGACACGGCGCTGCACACACTCCAGGAGTGTCCAGGCTGGACAGAGCAGCGCCGAGAGCTCGTCGCCCATACCGGATTTGACACCTCGCTCCCGGCCGTGGTACGCACCATGGTCGGGAGCTCCACCGGATGGGACGCCGTCTCCTCCTTCTGTGAGCAAGTCATGTTTGCGAAGGAGGAGGCGGAACGGGAGCGTGAGCGTAATTCCCTGCTCCGCTCCCGACAAAGGAGGACGCGCCGACGCCGGAGGTCTGACCTAGACCTTCGGCCACCGTAAGCGGGCGGCGCGGGTGGGGCCTCTAGGGGCATAGAGGTTCTCACTCACCCGCACATGCCGTCGAGATGAGAGCGCGAGTGTTCCGCGCGCGCTCATCTCTCTTCCCGTGGGGCGAGTTACAGACCGCCCCACGCCGAAAAGACCCAGTCGTCGCCGGGGGAGTAGCTCCCCCGGCATTGGAAGAGGCCCAGTGAGCGGGGCCCACGCCTGCCAGGGTAGCGGAGTTGGGAAAACCGCATACACGTAGCCCTGGCATAAGGCGCAGGACGGAACACCCAGGGGTTTTAGTGGGTATCCCTAACTGGGGAGTGGCAATAGCGTGGCACCGGTTCTGACCGGGCACGCTAGTGCCACCCCCGATCTGGCGAATCCCACACTGTCTCACCAAGGTCGCGAGCATCCCCCAGGCTTCTGTGCCTGTCGCGGTCTAGTCCTCAAACGGATTTCCCCTGGCAAAAAAAAAAAAAAAAAGGTTTTGTGTAGACCAAAGCGCACGAGCCGAGCGAGCGAAGCGAGCGTGCCGCGGAAGAGGCCGGCGAGTGCCAGAACCGACTGGTAACCATTCACTATTTATCTTATATATAAGTGAAATTGACAAAAACATTAATAACTCGGGAACTATACATTTCCTCGCCATAGGAGTTGCAGAAGGGGTAAGTTTTCCTCCCCCCCCCCCCCTCCCCATCCTCCCCATTACTTATGATTCCGGGGACATATATGTAAACCACACCCCTAGGGGCAGTCGGAGCTAGTGCCCAGGGCGGCAAAATTTGGAAAGTGAGAAAAAAAATTCTATACAATATATAATTAACTAATTCTTTTAAATAAACATTTTATCAAGAAATATAATTTAAGTATTATGTATCAAATTAAAATTTTGTACATTATAATATAGGAAGTTTAAGTAAAAACTATTCAAATAGTTTTATTTATTTATTTCCATAAAGGTTTGAAAAAATTAAAGTTAATATTTTTATTTTCTGGAATTGATAAATTTATGTAGTTTTTTTGAAGAATTAAAAATATTTTCAAATGATGTATGTCTTTTTGATTACAGAAACTCTCATTGATTAATGAATTTTTCTAAAATTGGAGAATTGTCCAATAATATATAATATATTATTATAAATATAACATATATTAATAATATATATTTATTTATTATATATTATATTATATATAATATATAATACATAATAAATTTCCTGCAATCATTTAGTTATTCTAATTCTTAAAAAAAAAGATATCAAAACTATTAAAATAAAATTTAAGTCATAGGGCGGCATTTTCAGTGCCCCAGGGCGGCACAAATTTAAATCCGGCCCTGGCTATCACTTAAAGAAATTTGACTATGTATATACTATAACATTAATCAACCTTCTACATTCTTTTTGTCACATGATTTTTATTCCTTCTTATGACATACCCACACCACCTTAATCTTCATTTGAAAGTTTCGGTCACGCATACATACATACATACATAACTTCACGCCAGGTCCCTTGCGGGGTAGGCACGAACAACAGAGCGCCATTTAGGCTTATTGTTACACACCTCACCTGATTCTTTGACATTCATAGCTCTTGTCATGCACGCTCGTCTGTTCTTGAGGCTCCTGACATCGGTCACGCGTGCTACTTTCAAAGGCTCCCTCATTTCTTGTGATATCCGTTATCGTAAACTCACAGATCCATTTCAACACAATCATCTCGGTTGACTGTAGACGCTTTTGGTTTATCACTTTAGTGACCTAAAACTCAAACCCTTTTAACGAGACTGGCCTTATTGGAGAATTATATATGAGTCCTTTTAAATGTCAATATAGGATATAGGTAATGATGCTAAAATTGTAGGTATTTATCTGTTTAGCCACCACAACAGATCTGAGTACATAACTCTTTACACGTGGCTTCTTAAGTAGATTTTTTCTGATGCTCTTACACAAATTGAATCTTAAACTGATTTTAATGATAGGTTGCTGTAATAAATATATTTGGCAATGAATGCTCATAATGATTTCGATATACCGGAACCAATGACAAAATATGTGTTAAGTAATGGCTATATATCGGAATAAAATTAATGCCGATGGGCTTAATGCAACTTTGAATTCCTTTATCAGTTTCTGAAGGTACTTGGAGTTGTATATAATCATTTGTTATTATATTTGTACTCGGTTCCTTTAAGAGTCTGATACAAAAATTGCAAAAAATATTGTATGAAGTAAAAAATTTCTATAGAAATAACCTTCAACCGTGCTTATGAAGACATTCTAATGCCCTTTTTATTAATGCATGACTCATACTTTTATTATACTGTGTATTGTTGCAACCACACAACGACAAAGATTGTATTTAGTTAATATTTTTCACATATGCTTAATATTTGAATACAAAACTCACAAAGTACATTAATATAATAGGAGAACAAAACTTTTTGAACAGTTTGTAGACTGACAGTGGACTGATATGTAAGTCACTCAACAGATTATACTGCTAACTATGTTTAATGTCCTCTTATGGATAAAATCATTGATGTAACAATAATAAATAAATTCTTTTATTGCTACATCAATGGATAAAATCCGTGAATTATACAGACAGATATCCGTAACAGATAGAACCAAAGGTACAAACAAACTCACAAAGTAAGCAAAGTGAAGGCCAGTTGGGCGAGTTACAATTCTCCCAGCACTAAAAGCGTTTTTTGATAAAAAATAATGACAACCCGGTAGATTGGATACTTAGGCTGCGCCAAGCCATCGGTAGGAAATAAAGGAGGAAACCAGACGAGACCAGAATATGTGGCGCAACATCAAGCAGTGGATTGCATTTTCCTGAAGACTAATATTTTTAACCGACTTTAAAAAAAGGAGGAGATTCTCAATTCGTCGGGATCTTTTTTTATGTATGTTCACCGATTACTCCAAGATTTATGATTCGATTTACGTGATTCTTTTTTGTTCGACGTGGAATAGCTTCCAATTGGTCCCCTAAAAATTTTACATACTTTGGTCCAGTAGTTTTCATTTTATGAACATTTTTTATGAAAAAAATCCATTCCGTTCCATATGTACACCGATTACTCTGCGATTTATGATCCGATTTATGTGATTATTTTTTGTTCGACGTGGAATAGCTGCCATTTAGTTCTCTAAAAATTTGACATAGTTCGTTCCAGTACTTTTCATTTTATGAACATTTTTTATTAAAAAAATCCATTCCGTTCCATATGTACACCGATTACGCTGAGATTTATGATCAGATTTACGTGATTCTTATTTAGTTTGATGCGACGTTTGTGATGAGTTCAATGCGAAATAGTTGCCATTTAGTCCCCTAAAAATTTAACATTGTTTGGCCCAATAGTTTTCATTTTACGAACATTTTTTTCTTGGGACCTATATTTTTAAGAAGCGCGGTACTCGTAGGTCGACCCATACATAGCTAGACACTAAAAAGTAACAAATAAAATAAAGAAACTTCGAGAGTAGTAAGCCAGTGTCGACAAACCAATAGATTTTTAGCGCCAAAGACGTCAAAGAACTATAACAATAGTTCATCTCCAATTGACGACTCCGACTTTTGTTACACGACTCATTTAACTTGATCCATAAACAGCGTGTCCATTTAACTGGTGTCAAAAAACGTAGTTCCTTAACTAAAATAAAACAAAAGAACCCCGAAATATCCGTTACCGTTATACACCTATTCCAGATATGTTACGTTCGAAATACTTGCTCATGCACAACAACTTTGCTAAATATCATCACATGATCAAATGTATGTTTACGATTCTATAAAGGACATACAGACAAACATTCATTTTTATATATAAGAGAAGAAGAAGAAGAGATCTAAAACTATTGAAGTATTTGCGCAACCAAAAAGTAAAAAAAATAACATAAACCAAACCGACTTAAAAACCAAAAAAGTAATATTACTTTATATTTTATAATATACTTTACTAAGAAATCGGATAAATATTTATCCGACTTCATTCTATAAGTCGGTGATAAAAATTACTATATATATATATATATATATATATATATATATATATATATATATTGTACTTGTTCTTTTATGTTGTACTTGCCACGGACTTTTAGATGTTGTAGAAAGATCTCGATTTCAAATTAATTTTATTGTTTTTAGTGTGAAATCCGTTTTGTTTTTGTTAAAAAAGTGTTAGATATTGCAAGATTAGTCAAAAGTTTAGACTTTGTTTACACGTTTGTCTAAATATAACGAATATTTATTTGTATAAATATTAACTGTGAAAATATAATCGATGAATTGATGAAATGCAAATTATTATCAATATTATATTTTTGAACTAAATTATCGTACCTATTTGGTAATGATTAATAATGGTCACTTTTGAATTAATTCTTACATAATCTGTTAAGGTTGTTTGCATAATTTTCTACATAATATATCATCTATCATCATTTGATTCAGTGACGCCCGGATCATATATCGTTAACCGTTCATTTCCCTTACAAGTGGTTAAAATTTGAAATAAGGTCCATAGAAGTAATATGAAATTTCTACCAATGGTTAAGACAGCTGAAATAATTGTAAGATGTAGAAATTGGCCATGAGTTATATTACTCAATACATACCATAAAATAATTGAATATTTTATGTACGTACATACATTATTTCAATATAACTTAGCATAAAATGGATTGAGATACTTTTATTAATAAATAAAAAATAGATTTGATTATCAACTTCGACGCTCAGCTAAAAATATGAAAATTAAAATATTTTACTGAAATTATGCCATTGTAAAATCATTTAAAGTGATTTTAAATCAAATCGACATATTGCAATTAAATTAGACACTATTTAGTAACATGAAATTTCAACAGATTAAAAACTTAAAACACGTTGCGTTGGAATATATTAGAATTAGAAACGGTGAAATACAACTGCCCGCCAACTTTTTTGTGTGACAATGATCTAATTTCACAAACAAAATTGTATTAGATAATTCTAACACGTTTTACTTCCTAATAACTTTTTTCTTCAAATGAACTTGAAAGTGCAATGCCAAATATTGACATGAAAGGTGAACTATGGTATATATGCTGCGTACAATTACATTTGAATCATGTTGTATAAGTGCAGATGCCATCATGAAAACCATTTCCTGGTGACGGCTGTTTGAGCCAGTTTAGATCAAACGTCGAAAAGCCACTATTATGGCCTGCAACCAACAGAATACTGGTAAAGCTCGAGAGGTAGGTGTAAAAGAGCTTTATACAAAATGCCATGAGGTGAGTGCGCGCGCGTGACAGCGCGTGATAGCGCGTCCTCATATCAACGGCAGAAAGGTCGGCTGAACGCGGTCTCCCTGGCAAACCTCACCGCAGCCAGCCGCTCATGGCAACCAGAAATCCATAGACGCCCTCCAGGACTGACGTATCCTCCTTTGATGGAAGGAGACCAAGTTGATCAGCACCCGGTTTCACTCCACTTCTACCGTAACGAATATAACGCACTCACAAAAGGAGAAGTGCGCGGCGTCCCATCCGAGTGCACTCACCTTGGATGCGACCACCGCAGCGG
The DNA here is from genome assembly GCA_949752895.1 of Dendrolimus pini. Lineage (NCBI taxonomy): Eukaryota > Metazoa > Arthropoda > Insecta > Lepidoptera > Lasiocampidae > Dendrolimus > Dendrolimus pini. The sequence continues at coordinate 18,430,571 of OX457127.1, forward strand.
GAGCGAAAGGTAGTAATGGCCGCAAGATTATGACGCTGCTCGTTCCAAGCAGATCACATTTTTTTAAGATGTCTTCTGCTATAACTACACCCTATGCCCTGTGCCCTCATTTCTCTGGTTGACGATGGCCGCACGCCAGAGTGATCCGCGAAGAGGCATTGTATAGAATAAACATATTACAAAATAAACGTATATTTGGGTCTGGTATATGTACCTACTAGGTACACGTGGTTAAAATAGATTTACACATAACTCACATTTCTTAAAATAAAACATAATTACTTTAATTACAAATTTATGTTGATTATTATTGAATTACAAAACTATGGTAATGTTTTTATGCGTGTAATCAACAATTACATACATATTCATATTTTGACAAGAGTGATTCTCTGATGTATGTTCTTGGTTAAATTACTCATATTATAAAAAAATACAGTTTTAATTCGAATTCATATTTTTTTTATAAGACTGGGAAATAATTACAATAAAACCACTCAGCATGAACATACAATTGAATCTATACTGATATATAAAGCTGAAGAGTTTGTTTATTTGCTTGAACGCGCTAATCTCAGGAGCTACTGGTCCAATTTGAAAATTCTTTCGGTGTTAGATAGCCCATTTATCGAGGAAGGCTATATATCATCACGCTAAGGCCAATAGGAGCGGAGCACCAGTGAAGAATGTTTCAAAATCGGGTTTTTTTTTCCTTTTGAGAGCTTCCACCGCGTAGACTACGTTGGAATTGTTCCCCTTATAAAGTTCCAAAAAAAAGTCCGCGACAGCATATGTCTATCTTTTAAGGTTGGCTCACTATATCCTTTTTTATACTTACCAAATTTGTTCTAAAATAATGCATTATTTGCGAAGGTGTTTTTATAAACATAATATTTATCCTTATCTAAATAAATACGCTATTCGTCGCAAGTATTTAATTTAAAACAAAATTGCCATTTACACCATTCGATTTCAATGAATATCTTAGGAGATATCGCAGTTTTAAAATAACATCGCAGCCAAATAATGATCAAGTACTGCGCGCGCATTTATGATATGTTAAAGTTAGCGTTAGCCCAAAGTTGCTATTCTACGCAGACGAAGTCGCGGGCAGAAGCTATGATCAATAAAGGGAGTTTTTTATTCGTTTTAACTGCCGAGCATATCAACTTACGCTATTATGCATAGACATTCAACCGATCGCGATACTATAAATAGAATAATCGCTAAAATAATACAGGTTGTTTTTGACGGGACAAATATTCCTCTGAGCGATACTGTCAAAAATCTCGGCATAATCATCGATAGAGAGCTGTCTTGGCGGCCTCACATCGCCGATGTAAGTCGCAGAGTCTTCTTATCTTCTAGATCCCTCAGAAGATTAAGAAACTTTCTGCCCACTGCTACCAAGATTACGCTCGCTGAGTCTCTCTTGCTTCCCATACTTGATTACGCTGACGCCTGCTATCTAGATTTAACCTTAGAACAGCTTAACAAGCTTGAGCGGCTTCAAAATTTTTGTATCAGGTTCATATTTGGTTTGCGAAAATATGACCATGTTTCCGAATATCGTAAAAGACTCAAGTGGCTTCCTATTCATTTTCGTCGGAATACTCACATTCTCACTCTCCTTTATAACATATTATATACTCCTAATAGTCCCCAGTACCTTAAGGAACGTTTTAATTTCCTTCGCCTATCCACTGCCCACAATTTGCGCCATGATACGTATCGAAAACTCTTGACGCCTGCACACACTTCATCCTATTATGATAATTCTTTTACGGTGCAGACTGTCAAACTTTGGAATATGCTGCCTCTTACTGTCAGAGAGGCCAAATCCTTACCAACATTTAGAAATTTACTCAGAAAACACTATTTGTCCACAAATAGCTATTTCTGATTTACTAATATAATCATGCTAAGACATTTATTTATTATAATAACTTATGTGTTATTGTATATATATGACTATGTATATATGTATTTGTATATTTATTTCTTAAATTAGTTGAGTATTTTTGTATTGTGTATCTATTGCCTTTTTCCTGCACCACCTATTTCGCCTGATTCAATCTCTGTTATTTAGGTTACCTGGAAGAGATCGCTTTGAGCGATAAGGCCGCCTGTTGTATTGCCTAGAAAATATTGTAAACATGGTCTGTTTTTTAATTGTATATTTTGGTGTGCAATAAAGTGTTATCTATCTATCTATCTATCTATAATATGACTAAACAAAGATTAGTTTATTTTAACCGTCAGTGGAATGTCTATACAATGCTTTACTTCTCTCCTCTAAATTACCAAGTTTGTATTATTTTCTATATTGTATAACACCAATTTATCCAAGGCGGATTGGCCGGTCTCATATGTCGATAACCTTGAGGTGAGGTTTACCTTCAGTACGTTTGTACATTAAGTTAAAAAGTATCCTAAACGAGTTATGCCTTTCCGGTCAGGATTCGAACTCCATTGAACAAAACCAGGTGTCTAGCGCTTAAGCTATAACGACTTTAATAAGACAAATTGCTTGACAGATAATAATATACTCCAAAGAAATCATTACCAGTATAGAAATATTCAGGTTAAACTAACAATACAGATATCATATGCGTATTTCATGTTAATCGTCATATAGAATATACTAGTATTATTTAAATTTCCTTTTTATGAAAACTACCTATCACTTATATAATAAGTAAACATCACATTGAGTGATCTTTATTTTCTTACTACTTAAAGAATTTGCATGTTAACGAGTTAGTTTATTTGATGAGTGAGGAATGATATACGTACCAATGATTCTCACAATGAAAGATATCGATGATCAAATCAAATCAAATCAAAAATCATTTATTGAGTAAAAACATAATTCACAAATTTCTGAAACTCATTGGTCCCAAAACTAGGTCGATCGTGCGAAATATTTAAAAAATGTAGGTAAGTGAACCTCAGGTGGCAAAGCGGAAACTTCATATGAAACCACGATTTAATGATGATGAATGAGTCTGGTTTATTGCTTTTCATTTCGCAGCGTTAGATGATAGATCCAAATTTTCTAAAATTTTATTAAGTCTTCAATAGAGACAAGACTTAGAAGAACTTATGTTTATCTAAAATGTTATCGAGTTTTTATACATTGCCTCTGTATTTCTATAGAATAGTTTATAATATGGACCTAAGACAGGACCAAAGGCTGCTTGTTCTACATGATAAAAATAAAATTGTAAACGAATCAAATTAAACTTAAATTCCAAATTCAAATGTTCAATTCATAAACTAACCATAAATAAACAAAATATAATACATATTTATATGTATTAATAATATAGTTTAGTTTTTTTTACCAGTTCAACTGTTAACAGTATATAGTATATATATAAATAAAAACATAAAAATTATCTATTATTAAAATATAAGTAATCGTACAGTATGTATTAGTATACATAATTTACCATTACTTAAATTATTACATAAAGAATGGTAGTCCATTACCATTTCCAATCGTCTTTACTCCTGCCCGTATGCCGGTAGTCTGTAAAAATCGCTTTTTAGTTGACTGCCCTTTTACCTACACAATTAAAATAGTATAACGGTCTTATCGAGCGTTTTTTATCCATCATCTCTGTCATTTTTAAGCCAGAGGGTCGATTTTACCTGTTTTTTTTAATCCTTAGAATTATCACAAACTTTTCTTATATTATGACATATGTGTCATAGTCTTATTTTTATTAGCCACCTTTTAACGATATTTATAGCTAATCAAATGAAGCTCTCCGTCAGCTTCTCGCCTAGTAAATGTTCTCACGCTTTATATCTGTTCTTAGGGCATTTTCGGGATCACCTTTGCATAGCAAAGAGATTCGAAGAGAATGAGTTCGAAGATTGCATGCAAGCGGGTTTCTGGTACTTGCAGTTCACAGGCACATAAATTGCCCTCCTTCAACTTGAAGCGGTATAAATTTTCGGGGAACCCTCCGTGTCCGGCGGAAATCTGGGTTGCCAGGCTTGATGCTGCTATTCTATTGGCGCATAGCGGTATGCGTCTGGGAAGAAAAAATGAATAACGGACGCTGTTGGCTCGTCCTTGTATCATTTGTTTGACAAATGAGACCGGGCACCTGTCATAATGAGGCTTTGTCTTTAGGGTATCCGTGCAGGAACGGAGGAAGAATACAATTTCCTGCGGCCGGGCGGCCTGTCATAAGAGGCGACAAAACAACCCACAGCCAGGTGGGAGGGCATTGGCCCGACTGGATGGCTACCACCCCTGGTCTTAAGTATGTCGCCATAACAACCTTGAGTTGTGTTCCAGCATTAGTGACCAGGTTCCAGTCTCCCTTAAGAGGACGGCAGCGCATTTGTAGCACCTTTGGTGTTGCGAATGTCTATAGGCGATGGTAACCGCTTTCCATGAAGTGGCCCGTCTGCCTTTCTGCTGAACTCCTGCAATAAAAAATAAATAAAAAAAGGGTACGAGCAGCGGCTTTGCATGCACCTATCTTATTCATATTGAGTTAGAGTAAGGTTGAAGGCTTGTTTAAGAACTATAAAGAATCTTTTAAACTTACTTTATTAGCTCAATATGAATAAGACTGTAATATTTTGAGTTTTTTGTAGTTTTGTACAATAAAGATTACATTTAATGGCATGTCGCTAAATTTTTTACAGAGGACAAAGACCTCCATGTGCCTGTAGACAGCGAAGCGTGGTTAATACGGTTCCTGAGACCATGCAAATTCTATCCGGAAAGTGCCTATGATTTGGTAAGTACGGTGTTGTCTAACATTAAAGTTTTATAAAAAAAAGAAGAAACTCACGAGACAAAAGAACGATAAACTGCAAGATTGATGGGTACAAATGTAAATGTAAACAAAAAAAAAGATGGATTTTGTAAAGGATGATTTAATGATTTTTGGTGTGACAGTGGACGTATGACAAAATAGAATGTATGAAGGGAAAAACATATTGTGCCGACCCCAAGTAATTGGGATGGGATTAAGTTTAAGAAATTTTAATACAGGAAACATTACCACTAACAGAAATTTCTTCCAGAACATCTTGAAGGGTTTAGAAATATTTGTTTGTGAAACACAAATCTAGGCTTACTTGGGTTTTTCATAAATTTGCTTTTAATTTGAGATGACACCTATGGTCGTGAATGTGCTTATTTCTTTGACACTTTCAGTATTTTCAGAAACTGTTGCCCAATTTTGATGTCTTGAATTGCTAAAATCATTCTGGTAATTATTATTAGGACCGCTTGCATAACGATTGCCTTTAAATAAGTTAATCATATTAAACTGCCTAAATACGTTTTACACAAAACGTATTGACAGTTCTTTAAACATATGTAACTGCAAATTTTACGTTGTGCAAGACGCTAATTGTATTTACGGGTGTTAAATACGTTTTGAGTTTCTTAAATAAATTTTATCAACGTGTATATACGCACGCTAATAATAGAATTGTCTAATAAAAGTTTCCTCATCAAAAATCTTCATTTATGTGACTGGTTAGACCGTTCAGAAACATCACACTGTCACAATCTAAACCTAACTTAACACAAAAATTATAAATTAGCTTCTTACTAAAAATTAACTACTTCCTAAAATGACCCAAGACAATCATTTTTATTCAGATTGAGTTAGAGTAAGTGCGAAGGTTTTTTAAAAACCATAAAGAAGCCCTCAAACTTACTACAACTGAATTTTAATAAGACAGTGTGAGTCTAAGAAATCACGTATATATAAGGACTTGTTAGTTTGTAATTTTAAAAAGTAATTTATTTATTTTTCTTCCAGATTAAACGTTACTACGGGTTCAAAGTGAAACATCACAAGCAATATGATGGCCTAGTACCCAGCAAGGAGACTAACATATTCAACCAGAATGTCTTAACCGTGCTGCCGACGCGCGATCAACTCGGACGACGAGTACTTGTACTGGAATTGGGCCGTGAGTTCATTTATTATTTTTTTGATTTATTTATTTTATTAATTGGTATTACATACATAGACAATTTTTGGTTTAATAGGATGTCTGGAATTACAAAATGTGTCTACCCAAATCTGGTAAATTTTGTAATTTAATTAATTATGTACTGACAGTGATTTGGGACCCATTTACTATTTGTAACTTTTCTTATTTTTTTCGTCGTACATTAAGCTGTATATATATAAAATGTAATAGGTATATTTTAGTTTTAATTTTATTTAATGTAATGGTTGTAAATGTTGAAAATAAAAAACTTCAATTTTTTTATTATGTAGGTTTTTTTATATTATAAATTATATTATGTTTCTGATAAAAATATTTTTTTATAAACATATTTTATTCAAGAGAAAAACAAAAAAAATAACCAAGCAGTAGAAATAAAATAAATCCTAAAATTGCACCCAATCTCACTAATGCTTGCTAACTAAGATCAGTGCTGTTCTACCACATGATACTCGCAAATAAAGTCAGTACGGCAAACGAGTGGATATATAAAAACACATAGTGAGATATATAAAAACCCTACGATAACACATTCTGTTAAACTAATACTTCCTTTTAATATTTTCAGAGAAATGGAAACACAACAAGTGTTCCCTAGACGAAGTGTTCAAGGGTTGCGTTTTATTCCTGGAGGCTGCCATGTTGGAGCCAGAGACGCAGATCTGCGGCGCCGTCGTCATCTTCGACATGGACGGCCTCTCCATGCAGCAGGTGCTACAGTTCACCCCACCGTTTGCAAAGAGGATCGTTGATTGGCTCCAGGTAAAGTTTTCTATTCTTAAGACAATCCAAAACATTACAGTTTCCTTGGTCATAGTGTATGTCTATCGAATACAAAATATACTCCTTTCTTAAATTATACATTTTTAACCTTTTATTTAATAATTATATTATCAGCCAGAATTAATAACTACGAACCAGGAGTAACGTGTTTCTCAGAATCGCACATGCACATGGACCCTCCATGCCCTCCTCTATAAAACAGACCAAATATTGTCAATAATTCAACCGCTAGTTAAAGTTAATAAACCATTATTAAATTTAGAGTTTGGCAATAAGACTAGAAATTAAGGAGTTATTCTTTTTTATTTTTTTATTGCATGAGTTCAGCAGACAGGCAGACAGCCCACATGGTGGAAAGCGATTACCATCGCTTATAGATATTTGTAACACCCAAGGGGCTACAAATGCGCTGCTGCTCTCTAAAGGGAGACTGGATCCTGGACACTAATGCCGGAACACAACTCAATATTGTTATGTTATGTTCCTGTACGGATGATACTTTCTCTTCTTTTTAAATGTGACTGGACGAATTCTAGATCTAAACATTGTAAAGTATTCAGGAATATTCAAGTTTTAATATAATCGTCAATCAGGCAAAAAACACACCCATAATAATTATAACCGGTAGCGGTTAAAATTAATTACACACTACACTGAACTAGGGAGTTCTTGTGGCAGCTTGAAAAAGTACATTTCACTCAACAGTTCTGGTAGTATGCAATGTCTCACAGCACTTCGTTATCACTTAAAATACTACATAAAATAAAATATATTTTTTAATAATTTTCAGGAATGCATACCTCTTCGAATCAAAGGCCTCTATATCACTAATCAGCCATACATCTTCAATATAGTTTTCGCGATCTTCAAGCAGTTCTTAAACGAAAAGCTTAGATCAAGGATAGTGTTTATTGGTAACGATAAAGATCTGTTACACAAGTACATCAGCCCCAAGTGCTTGCCGGAATGCTATGGCGGCACACTTTCGATACCCAGGGTGTCGGGAGCTGAATGGTTAGAACTGCTGCTGATGTGTGACCAAGAATTTAGTGGTGAGCTCTTGATTAACATTGTTTTCTCGATTTTCCTTAATCTACATTCATCCCTATTATTGAATACACATTGCCAAATTTTCTGATAATCAGTTAATTCTAAAACCTATCAAAATTATAAGGATATGTTTATTCTTGAGGAATGTAAACATCATTTTCTATTGTCAGTGACAGCTAGATATTATGAGGTCTGTGTTATTTCCTTTTTATCTGGTAAAAGTATATGTATCGCGAACAAAAACTAACAATTATAAAGGCGTGAGACGGGTTAAAATTTGTACCCGAATGAAAGAAGTAAAAAAGTGTCGATTATTTTACGAAATTACGAAAATCCAAACTCAGATTTTTTAACAAATATTGGCTATTGTTTGCACGTTCTGTCTCGTAAAGTTAAGATTGTATACACTACTATTTTGCTATTTAGCCGCCCTTTTAATCATGTAAGCTATGCACTAGTTCCCCCTATTCCAAAATCGGAAAACCAAAGGCAAATAGAGGATTGTTTATTGAATATTAACAAAAATATTTAAAACCGAGATATTGATTCATTTTTTCTTGAAGGCATCAAAATATACTAAATAAAAATTAATTTCTTGTTTCAGCCATTAATTCCTATGGATATAAAATAAAAAGCAAAAAGTAAACTTCTGCGATTGAGCGGGCAAGCGCATGCAGGAACTTTGTGGAAGCAATTTGTGATAAAGCCACTTTAGGAAAAAATATCTTCATGTACAAAGATTCTTTAATTGATATAATTTCATTGTTTTTAGTTAAAACTAACCTTCACAATCTATTTTCATACTAAATAGCGGTGACGTCATATCAAAACTTATCGATATTTCTGAACTTAAAAATCATTTAATCTAAATCTGACTGTTATATAATCAGTACGACAAAATAAATATCACATGTTTAAAGTCTGTATTAAGGTTATAATTTTTTAATATACATGAATTTTGTATAGAAACCCAAAAGATTCATTTGTTTTTGAATTCGTTTTATTATTAATGAAATTTAAAAAAAAACTTTTGTTGATAAACATGTTTAGAGTTTTCAATAAACACTATTTAGTATGAAAATCACAACAAACACATCACCTTAACCTTACTTAAAACTTGATGTCCATTATCCACCGAAGCCGGGATGTACCATAATTATACTATCACTCTGAAGTACACCGAGTTAATTTTTATGGTAAAAAAATAATTAAATCACCTATAAATAGCAGTTAATTAATGTTAGATAATATAATACTAACTAATACTTTGTTAACTGTTTAAATACATCACTGTTTTATTTTTTATTATTTATATTTATAAAAATAGAAATAGGTTTTTATATTTAATTTTTTCTTTGACTTACGTTTTTTTAATATTTAATGTTTTATACATTCCTTTCATATATTCTTGGAGTATGGTGCCAATATTGCCTTTAGTGAAAATTTACAATTAGTAGGTAATCAGTAGAGAATAAATTAAATCTAATGTTTAATGTAATGTACATTTGTAAATTGCAACATATATGCAACTTAATTGATAAGCCTGGTTCTCAGAATGCAGAATAATTAAATTAAAATTACATTTTTTAAGGGCTGTGATATACAGATAATTTTATACTTGATTAAATGTATTCGTTAGGGCTTTTTACACAGCTACTGCGAGATAAGATCTACCATCATTATACGCTACCTATAGATAGCATTGTCTCTATCGCTAATACTTTTTATTACTAACGATTCTGCAAGTGCACAATCCCATATTGGAGTGACGTAATCGACAGCTAATAATCACATTACAAATAACCTTAAAAGTCGAGGCGACATAGCGAAAATTTGCTGGCGAAGTTGTTGAACAAATATAGAAGCGGAGAAAAAACTAGGACTCTGTCATGAGCTGGGAGGTTGAATTTGAGATTTACTAGACGCAAGCTCATCGTATTCCGTCTCTGAAAGACACCTTTCGTAGGGCGGTCACCCTACCTCGCTCAAGGCAATTCCACGTTTAGCCTTGGTTCTCTGAAAGACTATTCTAACTGCTATAGAGAAAGCGAATGAGTACTATCCATGGCTCGTTGAGCAACTATAAATTGGTGGATCAGCTCTAACGTGTCTTGGGGTAGAATTTATTTCAGAATTAGATGAACAGCCACACCGTCACCACAAGGTGTAACCTATTCTTAGTTAGAATACACTCTTATCATTCTTAGATAGAAAAGTAAGATACGCGAATTCGCTGGTGCATTTTTATGGTTGACACTAGCCCAACGTGAAGTCTACACTGAGCTTAGATTCTGCATCTTGTTTTATCCTCCAAAGCTCGCTGATAGTCCAGCGTAGTGTGAATGGTTTTATAATAAATGCAAATGTTATTAATTGACCATGAGTCGACTCGTTGACCTTATTTGGGCCATGTCATAGACCATTTATGTTATCATAACATCGTGCGCTTATAGAAAATTGCTTTTACGCCTATTCGGTCTTTGTCTTTATAACTTAATATACCTACGAGTTGCATAAGAAACAAGAATGTACAAATTTCATGTAGCATAATGTAATAAATATCTATAGGGTTATATGTTGTTAATATTTAAGTGTTTATTGTGGTACATTAGATTTTTTATTTATTTTAGGCTTGTAAATACATATTCATCTAAGCCTTAAATTTTTCATTCCAATGCTAGCATAGTTTATATATTTAAATATCTTTCAATAGTAATTGATACTAAACATGTTTAAGGTATGGTCTCCTTTTTTAAAACGCAACTAATGTACCCAATATTTCTTTAAGTGAATAAAACGATATAACAATAAATTAAATTCTTTTTTTCAATTATCACCACATTATTAGTTTAATTCCACTTTTAAATTTATACAAATAGATATCAATTCACATTTTTGCCGTAAAAGACAAGTCTGATTTTTAATATATAATTACTTTAGAAAAGTACAAGCATTAAGACATTTTAAATTTATTTACATATAAATTTTATATTAAATATACTACTGTATATAAGTGATGTTTAATACATCTACATATCAATGGCAACCCATTAAATGTTATAAAATCAAGTCCTTTGACATTATTTATTATTATTGTTCATGTTGTATCCATACGAGGAGATCACTGGAAACAAAATAAACGTTCTTTAAAACATATACCAAACCATACATACCACCGGCCTTTCTGCAATCGTTTTATATCTTACTATCCAATCTCACACCTTAGCGTTGGTAAAAAATTGAGATTATTTGTATAAAGTTTATGTCACATTCTTACCAGTAAGGCATAAGGCATTGAATGGATAGTAAGTTATAGAATTATCCCATTGAACTCTCCATGCGCTTTCAATAATCAAAAGAAGTTAGTACATCCGGTTCCTGTATCTTACAGACCATTCATTCGCTTTACTATCTGTTAAAATTTGACATAAGCGCAGTGCCGTAAATAGGGCCTGTGCCAGGCACAGGGCAGGACTATTATATTTTCGGTTCGCTCCTGATAAGTTTCCGCTGCGCCCCTAGTATTGAATTCCAACACATACGCACCTACACGCCAGTATCATTAAAAAGGTCTGTTAAATTTAAGAAAACATCGCGCTCATTTTTTTGGCAGCTCACGAGCGTATTTGTGTTCTAAGTTCTTTAAAAAAATATATTTTTCTTCCAAAATATTAGATAATTGGTCCATCTACACCAAGGCCTTTGTGTGTTATTTTATCACCCTGAATGAAATAAAGTAGGCCTATAGATATCATTGCACTAGTCTCTAGCTAGTGTACCTATAATATAAAAAAACAAAGGCCCAGTTATAGAAGCTCGCATAGGGCGCATAAAAGGCTATTTACGGCACTGCATAAACGCCATACAAATAACCAGCAATAGGAGCAATAACTGAGTTAAAGAACTTACACTGATATTCCTCTTCGTAATGTCTCAGCATTTCCCACAATACATCTCCAGATATCTCCGGTTCCGGCAACAAGCCCCCGTGGCGTTTCCTCAGAGCTTTGGGATCTATATGGGTTAAAAGACTCTGTATATTCGACCCATGAAGGTGCAAACGGGTCCGCAATTTCTCGGCAATAAATGGCTTGAATATAGCTAACAACATGTTAAATATGTAAGGCTGGTTTATGACGTGTACTGCTTTAATTCGAGCTGGCACGCATTCCTATAACAAATTGTTTTATGATAACATAATATCATAGTCGTGATTGCAGCAAATAATACACTTAGGCTAAGATCCCGCTATACAACGACCATCACCGAGTGCTAATTTGATGAAACCTATTTTATATATAATTAAAGGTGTCAATAAATATATTGCATATGGGTTGCCTAAAAAAATTCAGTCCAGTATATGATTAATTAATAATAAAAATAAAAAAATAACATTTCACCGGTTTGTTTATTAAACAAATTCTATATCAATCGAAAGTATGAAGCCCATAGAACATGCAAATGTTGGGTTGCCTATTCTTTTCCGGTCACAACTCTCGGTCGGGAAAGCGGTTGCAATCACCTATGGACATTTCCAACACCAAAGGTGCTACAAATGCGCTGCCGCTCTATTAAAGAAGACTGGAACCTGATCACTAATGCCGGAACACAACACAAGGTTGTTATGGCGGCCTACTCTAGACCAGGTGTCACCATCCAGTCGAGCAAATACCCTACCACCTGGCTGTAGGTTGCTTTGTCGCCTCTTACGACAGGCCACCCAGCCGCAGGAAATTGTATTCTTTCTCCATTCCTGCACGGATAAAATAAAATAAATAAAATTCTTGACTCAATGTCACTACCATACTTTGAATTGGTTAAAATACCTCCAAAATAATAATTGTTTATGGCAAGAAACAGCAGGCTTTTATGACGTCGTGTACCGCATTTAGCTCTCTCTATTCGTTTGTCTTTAAGCCTGTGGATTTTGTTTTACAGAAAAAATGTTTAGTTTTATCGTATTTATTCGCGGCAGATTTCCAAGTTTATGCCTTTTTGGCATAATCTTTTCTTTGTTTTACTCTAATTTATAGATGATATACGCTCAAGTTAAACGACATACCTGCGAAACGTACCTCGTGGAAATTTCGACGATTGAAGGATCGGCGCTAATCGGAACTCGGCGGAATTTCCGCTAATGTGTCATCAAAGGTAACTTAAAAACATGGATTACGAGAGAGGATTTTGCCAATTTCTACGCGGTACGTCCTGCAAGTGAGTCTTCACATAATAGTATTTATTACCCAGATTAAAGACATCTTTTCATTAATTAATTTACATACTTTATTAATGCTAACTTTATATTCGAAAAACCTACACATTTTAATAAACAAATCTAATGTTTTTTTTTGCTTTTATATAAAACTAGCTGTGCCCGCGACGTAGTCCGCGTGGAATTTGTTTTCAAAACCCCCGATTTTGAAAGATTCTTCATTGGTGCTCCACTCCTATCGGTCTTAGCGTGATGATATATAGCCTATAGCCTTCCTCGATAAATGAGCTAACACTGAAATAACTTTTCAAGACCAGTAATAGTTCCTGAGATTAGCGCGTTCAATCAGAGAAACAAACTCTTCAGCTTTATATATTAGTACAAGATTATGTTAACCACTGTCACATATACAGAGATATTTTCTTTTCGAGTAAAGTCCAACGAACTAATTTAAGGCTATTAATGAAATGTAGACTATATATTTATTAATATTGTTTACCTGCGTCCATTCGAGTACCATTTTAGCATAACTAGGAGTGAACTGTAGTATATGAGATAAAGATAGGCCTTTCATATCCATAACTGCTATGACTCCGCAGATCTGTGTCTTGGGTTCTCTCATTGCACCTTCCAACGCCACTTGCATTGCTCGAAACAAATCTTTTAGTGATACAACACGGGGATTCCATCTTTCTACAAACAAATGAAAGTAACGTTTCTCTCATATCATTATCACAGCTTTCCCTTGCAGTGTGACTCGCTTAAAGTTGATATGTCAGTGTTATCTGTTAGGGAACTTTTAATTTTACAGCTTATTCTCAAAAAGCATACTGAACTAGAGTTTGATTCTGAATCTGCCGTATTATCCGCACAAGAACTACCTTGGCCTGGAAACACTCATATTCAATCAGAAGCCGCATGTATAATAGAGCTAAAACGACATAAACATATATCCTTTAACTAAACAAGAAACCAAGCATAAAGTTACAAATTGGCTCAAATCCCTGGATTATAACGCGTCCGAAGCACTTATAGACTAATATTCATTACTGTTGAAGTGATAACTTCTTATGAGAGGGTCAACCACTTCGTTACGTAACGCGTTACGGCGCCAGTCTGTCTGGCTTCCCTTTCTCTCACGCATACGGCAGCGGTAGGCAGGCTCCTCCTCTCTCACTCTAACCCACAGCGCTAGCCGTATTTCGGTAATTAAATAAAATAATGATACTTATAGTGTACGTACACAAAATTCTAATGTACTGTAATGTATGATCATATTCAAGAATTGTAACTAAGAATAAAATATATTTTACAATCAATTATATATATATATATATATATATATATATATATATATATATATATATATATATATTATTTATAAACATATTCTATTTTACACTTTACACAGTTTTCATTACTTCTGCACTCATGATATATACACATTCATCACTTTATTTCATAAATCACCGTAAGCATTCACACACTTACACTCACAGTCACACACACACGCACGTATGCTTCTACAATTACATACCTAAGAGCTATAATTATGTTGTTTAATCATATAGGTGAGGGTACCTTTGATTGACTCAAAACACAGGCCTTGTTCTTAGTTTGAGAGTCGAAGGTATACCTACTTGTTTTAAGTTCCATAGCCGTGTTTTAAACTAACACATCTTTATTGTTTCCTAATTACCTTTCTATAGTGTATCTCTTCTTTTATTAAATTGTAAATTACTAATGGCTAATAAGGATTTGTTATTGTTATTATATTATTAAAAAACACCTTCGCAAATGGCTAAATGCATATAGGCGATAGTAACCACTTTCCATTAAGTGGGCCATCAGTCCGCCTGCTGTACTTTAGCAAAATATGAACGAACGAAATACATGAACGTACTGTAAGTACATATCTACATAAAATACCAAATCAAACTGAAGTCTGTCTGATTTTTACAAAACAAATGCAAGCTATGCAACAGAGTGAGTGCATTTTACGAAACAAGTTCCGCGGCAAAAATGAAACGAATTGTAATGGAACCAGCCCAGCCACATTTTGTTGTTTTTATCAAGTGTTTTAATGTTAATGTTACATTATATTATTATGCTAATTACTAATACTATAAAGTCGCAATATATGTATGACTATTTTATTTTTCTTGCATTCTGTTGCACCACAAAAGCGCCCAGTTTTCGAGACCTCTTACGTGAGACAGAATCTAAAGTTTAATCTGACCGAAACAAAGATTCAAAAACGATTTATAGGATGCTTTTCAAATAAATTACGTACCACCAGATTCAACGAGCATTATGCGTCTTCCATGTTGATCTCTAGGTGATAGAATGGACACCACTGAGTGGTGAAATGGTGCACGGTTGAATGATGGTGAAAGTTTGACACAGTATTCCGGGTATGTCGTTCTGAATTTATAATAGGCTTTTAGCTGAAATAAAATGAATTTTTTATGACATCAAATTGATCAAGTTTAAAATGTAATCCAATAAAATATTAATATCTATAGATATTAATATGTGAAGCAAAAACTTTGTATAGTTCGATCCAAATTTTATGCCGGCTCGGAACATCGCACTTGCCGATGCGCAGAATGCGATTTTAGGTGTTAAAGGGACGAGATAGACGGAGGACGAGGTATATCCTCGGTCGCTCTCTCAGTGGCTATCTCGTTTACGGGACTTGCCCGGCGCTCGGCTCATCAGGGCTGCCACTTTAGCGCTTTCAGAGCTAGATATAGCGCTTTTTAGGGCAACATTATTACATTATTTAATGTACATTAAATTTAAATACCTCTTTTTACTAAAATTGCGCGGACGGAGGAGTATAAAATTTCGCACACTTATAGTTTATATAGAGAAGGAGTGCAGAATGCTATTTTTTTTCAAATTATGCACAAAATATACATAAAATCAATAGAAGCCTTGGCGAAATCTGTGATTATTAAAGTAAAGTCTTTGAAAACAGAACCTAAATAATGTTCAAACTTATAATTTAAATTAATTACCATGGTCGAATTCCGACTACGGGCGACCACCTGTATAGTTAAAAGCGTTAGGGTTTGAGAAATATTTTTAATTTTCCGATATCTGTAAGGCGATCTTATGTATATTTGTTTAATGTTTATCGGCTCATAATATTCTGGACGAGTGGCAGTAAGGTAACCTTACCTAACTATATTTACAACTTTCCCTAACGTTAATTAAAATCGTAATTATTATACCTTTTTAAATGCACTTTCAGCATAAAACTTTGTAGGTCTGAGAAACTTCAACAGAAAATCATCTGATTCAGCAGGCACATAGAGCGAGGTTTCTCCTGAAAATAATGAAAATAATTATCAGTTTTTTGTACCGTCAAATTATCTACAAAAGGGTCCCACCTTAAATTTCCTTGACACATATAGCGCTGTGATCAATAAAAAAATATGAAAAATATATAGTTTACAGTAGGTCTTGCGCATATATTAGAATAATTTAATGTACTAATAACAAACATAATTTAAACATTTAATATTTTATTCATACAATTTTTAAATTTGGTACAGAAGTTGTTATTATCGTAATGTTAAAAATATGTATATTTATCTATTTTTAAACTTAAATGTTAACAATATAATTAATTAATCAATCACTGATGGCCGGTTCCTATATTTTAACGATCATTCATTTGTCATACTATCGGTTAAAATTTGACATAAGCTATGGGCTTATAAATGGTCAACTAATGTCAAAATTGAACCGATGGTAATAGCAAGATATAGCCAACCATAAAGTAAAATTCTAAATATAAATAAATTCTAAATATAAATAATCAGTCGGATATGCTATATAAGTAGACCATTTTTTTCTATATTTCATTTTGAAAATAATATACATGCTCATACCTTATTATCTATTAGGTTTGAATCATGGTAACAGAATTATATATACTAGTATAGTGCTTTCATGGTGTGAATATAATAGATTTATTATTGTTCTAATTTTTTTATTGCTTTCGCACATATTAAAAAGAATTATAGCTCTTTTATTATGTCTATTGTCACGCTTACGTGACTCCCTTAATTATTACATTTCAATTTCTGTATATTAATACGTTTTACGTTATCGGTACTATAAAAAAAAATATATATATATATAAAAACAATAACGTGTGCGTCTCGGGACGTCCGACAGAAGTGATAACTTAAAGTAATCCAAGTTTAACAATTTGGATTTGAAATTGTTTAACTTGAGAAAAGCTTAGACTATTATTTAAATTTTATGTATATTAATATGATAATGTAAGGAAAGGTTACTTATTAATAAAATCTTTTATTAATTATAAAATATATTTTATTCTTAGTTGCAATTCTTGAATATGTAATATTAGAATTTTGTGTACGTATACTATAAGTATCATTATTTTATTTTATTACCGAAATACGGCTAGCGCTGTGGGTTACAGTGAAAGAAGAGGAGCCTGCCTACCGCTGCCGGATACGGCAGAGAGAGAGAGATGGAAGCCAGAGACTGGCATCGTAACGCGTTACGTAACGAAGCGGTTTGCCCTCCCATAAGAAGTTATCACTTCAAAAGTTTTCCCGTAGCCTATAGACTTTTGCAACTCCAAGGGCGTATAGCCAACGCGTTGCCAACATTCAGAATAGAAAAGAGGAGTGAGATAGGACAAAAGGAGTGGGATAGGAGGAATAATTGAATATAATAGGAGAAGGCAGAAGTGGCCATAGGAACTCCCACTCATCATGCGCAACACGATTATATCAAGGCTGACTGACCGTTTCACGCCAATATCCTGTGAGAATGGGGTATCACATCGAGCGGGTCGGCCAACGATCTGTAAAGATTCCAAGATAGTTCTAGCACATATGTAATAAATAAAGATCTATGATGAATTCCATCAATTATTTTTTGTTTAATAATTTAAAGTTATTTCTCGAAATGTAGGCAATCTACATTGTACAATAATCCTGTTACCCAGATTAATATTAAAAGAAAAGACGAAAAAATTACTACATGCTGACGGTGAAGGAAGATCTTTTAACAGGAATATAACATGGAATGTATTCATTGCGAACAAATATTTTACATTTGTGCAAATATGCTTCAATGGCTCGGTTGCTACTTTGCGTATTTTTAAATTGAATACATAGTTAAAAGTGGACTTTAACGTAAAATAAATATTGTACGTATAACAATTAAGTGATTGCTTTAACTCGTGGTTGAGCAATGTTGTAATCTTGTTTTACCTGTTAGAGCCGGGTCAATCGATGTGATACCATACCTATATCTCTCACTTGTCCGAACATCGGTTGAATTTTGTCATTACTTGTATGGAGCTTATGTCAAATTTTAACCGATAGTAAGGCAAATGAACGATCCATAATATATAGGAACCGGCAATTAATAGAATGTGGTTACAGTCATATATGGTCACTTTCAGAACTAGAGATGTTGTCCGGTACCGGAACACACAGACATCCGATGATTAAGGTTGTATTACACGTAGCGTTGTATTACAATATAGCAGCTATACGTGCAGGTACGTTCAAGTTTGTAATTATTTTGTTCATTTAAAAATTAATAATTAATGAAATAAAGAAATTTCTAAAAATTTTCTCACGCAATCTTGTCGAGTAAGTTGATAAGAAGGGCTCCACGAGAGGAAAAATTTATTGATAAATGTTGTCAACTTTTATATTGCCTGTTATAACAACAGAGACCCACGAAAAAATGGTTAATTAACAATTCAATAAATTTATAAATAATGATGATAAAACTTTTACTCTCACGGGATCGTTTTCTTTGAATAATACCTGATAATACCTGAATTTTTTCAAATTTTTAAATTAATATTTAATTGCAAAAAAATTATTTAAAACTTGCGTTCATTAAAGTAGTGGCGCGCGCATGTCGAAACTGCCGCGCGGAACCCGATTTTCAACGTTAGATAAAAATTATAAATATTGGTGCTACGATTTCGGGAGTCGAGAAGTTTTTTACTAAAATTTCCTGCTCTTTCAGAAACTTTTATAATATGTTAGATATCTCTCATAATTTTTGAGATTTTCCCAAAAAGCTGAACGGCTAT
This sequence comes from Dendrolimus pini, assembly GCA_949752895.1. Lineage (NCBI taxonomy): Eukaryota > Metazoa > Arthropoda > Insecta > Lepidoptera > Lasiocampidae > Dendrolimus > Dendrolimus pini. The sequence continues at coordinate 18,449,722 of OX457127.1, forward strand.
TTTTTTGTTCACTTTTTTGTTAATAACAATTGTAATATATATTGGGAGATAAAATCCAAAAAACTACTTTTTCTAGATGCTATTCCGGATCGAATGAGCCATCAACCATATTTTTAAGAGACTGGTAACTATTATTCGCAGAAAATAAACTTCTCGACTAGACTATAATAAAATAGTGTCTCAATTAACTTTAATTTTTTCACTAAAAACATTTTTATGCCTATCATAATTACACTATATGTAGGGACAAACAGTGAGATATTCGCACTATCGTAATCCTTATATGCTTTACTCGAGTAACAACTTTATTATCCCAAATAATTTGAATACGTTATTAGATGATTCTAATAACGTATTCAAATTGTCATATTGACCTCTATCTACAGACAAAATAAAAATTTTAAACACAATTCGTATTTTAAACCGATCTCCGTAAACTAATGCTTATATTAGACGGATCAATTAATTTTAATCAATTTGGTTCAAAGGCGCATAACTGAAAGGGCACCATGGTATTCACTGATATGAAATTATTAAAGTTGATGTATTTATATGGATCATTTTGGTGGATTCATCCATTGAAAGTAATGAACTACCTAATACCGGCTTACATGATATTTCCCATTACACTCCATTATGTATGTACAACATTTGTACAAACATTCTAATTAGGTGTAATTATTTAAATAAAACTTCAGGTACATGTTTTACGTTTTGTAAAGTATAAGAAGGCTAAAGGAAGTATCTAGGTCTTGTACGCAATTGCGTGATTGTTTTAGCTTGTTCATTAAACACACGAGTTTTAGATACTCACTAAGGCTTGGCTCGCCTTTTTGCTTGCGCACAAATTCCTGCTCAATATATCGCAAGAACTTTTGCCATATAAATACCACTCCACGAGCATCACGAGACTTCGATCATGAAATTTTATGAAGTTTATGCAACAAAATTTTACTTTAATTTTCAATTATATTTAACGTAATCTGTTTATATTATTCGTACTGTGCCTGAATCCTTTTAAGTCTACTGAGAGTACTATTTTTTTTAATTCACCGCTATCTGACGAACAAGACTTTACCGGCCTTGTTTAACTTTTTTCTTTATTCAAAATATCCTTTTCAACACACTTGCTCATAAAGTGGCTCTATGGTCACCGCAATTAGGCACAGAATGACACCCATAATCAAACTGTGACTAAAAAAAATTAAGTTATAATTTTTTTTTTTTTATTGGTTGAGTAGCTTTGTTCTTTAAAAAGTTTTTATTCAAAAAAAAGATCGTGTTCTATAGAACAAATAAATTAATGTTCCTATTGCTTGCTCATTTCATGCAACTTCTTATTTAAATAGATAATTTTAACTCGTACGTGTTTAATAACTAAAACTTTCACTCATATATAACTTTTTTTTTCTCTGTAATAAAAGAGAACTTTGAATTCCCCATTTTGTACGTGGCAGAATAGGCGCAAACCTGGCCGATCGCAATGCGCGCGCACAGGAAAACTGTTATCTACTAAATAAAATGAGTTTTTGTTGTTATTTTATTCACAAGTGTGTTGAAAAACGTCGTATGATACACGTGTGTATTGATGATTACCGTCCTCGGCTCTCATAAGACCCTCGCCTACGGCTCGAGTCTCAATGGCGCCTCGGCGGTAATCACCAATGTTACACACTAGTACCATAATGTACTATTATTCAAAAATATTATTTTTGAATAAAGAATATTGTTAAACAAGGCCGGGCCGGTCTTTATTTATTTATTACAGTCTAATAATACATTTTTCTCTTATTAAGGTTTACATTTAAGCTTATGTATATTACAAGTTTAGTTATTTCTATACACAACTATTATATTAATCTTCTTCTTCTTCTATATCAAAATGAATGTTTGTTGTGTTGAATGTTCTCTATAGAATCGTAAACTATATATTTGATCATGTGATGATCTTTAGCTTTTATGAAGTTATTGTGCATGAGCCAAAGAAGGTTTCTGAGTGAGTTCATAATTGGACCCGATAGGTGGCACTGCTGTCGGTATATCGATTGAAGCTTTTCCGGGCAGGACGACGACTGCTGGGACAGCTAGTTTGATATAGAAATCAATGAAATAGTATTGTATTTGTATTGATCTTTGATCACCATCCTCCATGGATATAGCGCTCAAATGACTAACAATATTATCTCGTATCGCCAAACCACTCTGTTGCCCGAACTTGGCATCCAAAGAACCACAGGTCGTAATGTTGTTGCGAAGGTGTACGATAACGGTGAAAGCTTGTCACTCACTAATCTCGGCAACCTTCCATAAAATCGCAGATAGAGCACAACAAAACTATGTTACATTGAAATTTACGAATAAAAAGTGAAACTTGGACAAAATACTTGTTGAACAATTATCGAAATTTTAAATCAATAAAATTACATTATAATATTAGCCTATAAATGTCCCATTAGTGGGCTCCGGCTTTTAAAGACGAGAAGATACACCCATCAAGTTTGACTAAAACTAATAGGCTATCAAAAATAAGTACCTTCTATGGTCAGCACTTGATAAAGTTAGGGCACAAATGCTTAGAAGTGCAGCTGCTCTACTTCAGCGAAACCTACGTCAATTGTCTTTGCCACTAAATTACCACAAATTCTTCTTGGTATGATGACCATTGCACTTGCTGATTACAGTCTATACGTTTATACTTGTATATAAATATGTCTAATAGTTGGAATGTGTACATGCTTCTAGATATTTCTTAAAGAATGGAGATATAGACACAGTACTCGTATGTATACTTTTTGACGAAATTCCAGTAGCTCCTGTAAGATATGCGAGATAACCATAGTTATAACTAGTAATAATTATTGTGTACTTTAAAAAGCATTACAGAATCAATGAATGAAAACATTATTGGGCCTTGTACTGTAGGTATATGTGTTTATTATAGAATGTTATAATATAAGATTAGCCTTATCCGGTTAGTAATACCTAAATAACAATACTGGAAGTGGATAGTAATTATTATCTCGTATTTTTAAAATATCATTACGTAAATCCAAGATTGCAATGTAATTTAGTCATTTAATATTTTGAAATAAAGATGCTACTCACTGCTGTTCTATTTAAGGATGTTCATATTCTAATTTGACTACTTTTAAAACACTTATAAATTGAGATATGTGATCCTTAAAAGTATAAAAATTAAGTGCTATTTACACCTAGAGAGTTTTTTGCCTCGAAGATACGATTGTCGAAAGCAAAAATAAAAATATTATCATGTAAATTAAACATACGATATCGTACGTGGAAGGGCGATAATCACCTGGTCATTGAATATTGTCTATATTGCAAGTCTCGCATTTAAATCGGTTGAAACTGATTTGTACGATACTCGCATGAACTTGAAAAAATTTCGTACGAGTTCTAGTTTAGGCACGTCGAGAGATGGTAGGTAAATATCTTAATGCGATTAGTCTCGTAGTTTAAACGAAACTCTTGGTGATAATTATCTTACGATTATTGCATGACATACTCGTAGGCGAGTTTTTGTTTTTTGGTTGAATGTAAACATGTCAATGCGATTATTGTCCAAAGAGTATCGGCTTCGGAAATAGTATACGATTTCTAGCCCCAAAACGTGCGATAAAGTCTTTCCATGTAAATGGCCCTTTATCCTGCCACCGAAGGCACAAGTTTTGACCGGCTTTATCACTTTTGTTCGTTGTTTGTTTGGTCGGGATCACGTAAAAACTGCGGGGTCGATTTTTATACAATTTTCGCTGATCTTAGCTAGTTCCTAGATTTAATAACTGCACAATTTTGAATTTTTCTGGGAATGATTTAAAATGGCCAGATTAAAAATACGAATTCAAATGTGATTTTTTTCACTGATCGATAGCAAATGTGTGATTTTTTTATCCCGGGAGCGGCTTGAAATTGTTAGAGTACATAATAATTAGCTTACTCCGATACACATGGCACTAGATAGGATAATATATAAGTATAGACATAAGGCCCACACTGCACATGCACTTCCTCACAACACCAGCATGTAACAGATACACTCTACACTAGTATAAGTTTAGTATTAAAATTAGGATAAATTATTAATATAATAAGTCACTCGTAAGATACACTTCAACACAAATTAATTAATGTCACACACACACACAAGAACTAAAATAATAAGCGTGTTAAATTTTAAAATTAAATCTAGAAATAAAGCTTTAAAAAAGGGTACGGAACTCGAGCCCGTAGAGTAATTTAAAAAAAAAAACTTACTCTGATGCAGTTTTCACTAAAAGGATTGCCAACATTCTTTTTCAAATGTTACGTTATTTTGTGTCCCGGGAATTTGACTTCAAACGTGGGCGAAGTCGCGGTTATATCCTAATAACTTTTAAACACCACAGAATTGTTGATTACATTACTACTTGTATTCCTGTCTGGGGGTGCTTGCAAAACTACTCTTATACAGTTAAAACGGGCACAGAGAGCAAGCAGTAATGAAAGTAATGCAGTTTAAACAAATGGACTATCCTACCACCCAAACACTATGTTGACTCTAATGTATTAACAGTGCAGCAATTGTAGATACTTCGTGTAGTTTTGCGACGCCACTCAGGCCTCCCCCTAGACTCAAATGTTTTTCTGCAGCGCCAAGTTCACTCAGTTTGTGATGTACCTGCTAGACGTTACTATCTTTGCCAGCCGACATTATGTCTCCCTAAGTTCACTTTTATATAATAAAATAAATAACAAATTATCTATTTATTCCCTACTTCATTCAAAATTAAAGACTTGCTGAGTATTTACAAACATTAACTTATTATGAAACCGAATATCTGCTTAATAAAATTGGAACCTATTTGTACATTAATCTGGTCACAAATTAATCTTATAATATTGTAACATACATTCAAGAGCACCCACAACTAACCCCCAAAACACAGGTGCAAACCTAGTTTGGGGTTTAGGGAATTGACACGTGAACATACATACGTAGATTTAAATCAACTTATCATTCTGTCAGTGTATCTGGTTTTTATTACAAATAAATTATTATTATTATTACTTATACTGATCAATTAGGTTGAGAGACAGAACTGGAAGGACTAGAAAGCATTCAATGAGGTAGAATTATTCCAGTTAATGTTTATCTGGATAGGTACTTTGGTTGATTCATCGAACCATCCATTTCAATCTTGTTAGAAATGAACCCAAATATCTTAAAAAATAAATAAACTAAATTAATCGTTCCAATATTTTTTATAAGAGACGGTTTAAAATGCTTATTTCAATAAAGCTTAATTGTATATTTAAATGGTATAAAAAATTACACAAAAAACGTTTCAACAATTAATTGTTCTATAGTCTATAGTTCATTTGTTCCGTTTCATTCTAAATTGAAAGACAAGATTGAAGCATCTAATTTCCACTTTACTGTCGTTATCCAACTTATTTATTTCAAAATACTCTTTTAATTATGACAATTTAAGAGGAACTTTTATTTTAATCTAATTAAAAATAGAACTATTAAGCAGTGTTATTTTCTTCTTCTACATTCGATATCAGTTTTTCACATTCGCTTTCTTTTTGGAAGATATTTAGCTACATGTTTACTTATCTCCATACTATAAAAACAAATTAAATTTACCTTTAATTAGTTCCCTCAACTCCGCTAACGCCTTCTCCACATTTTCCGGAGTTTCTCTTAATTCATTTTCTGCTTTCTCTAATATTTTCTTTTCAGTCACTGGTTTAGTTTCCAACTGTATTTTGTTGCTACCCCACATAACATAAGGTACTCCGTCATCATCAAATTTCATAGCCATTTTATTTGTTTACAGTTTTGTTTAGTCACAACAGAAATTGATCAGATTTAAATAAAACTTAGCATTAGCGCAATACGAGTTACTTCATACGTTTCTTCAATAATGCGTATTACAACACGACTTGTAACTGGTTTGGTATATAACAAACTAGCTTCAATAACGACTAATAAAATGGCTCGCTCGTTTCGCTCGTCATAAATAATAATTGATAAAACAAGACAATCAATGCCCGTGTTCAACGCCGCGATACATGAAGTACTGGCGATTACTTGCGCATCTTAACGGTACGAACCACTTCCATTGGCACAGCCGCTGGATCCCTTCACTTTATGGGAAACGAGATCTAGGCGACTCGTACAATCTCAAGCTTGATGGCATGGTTGACGCTTTAATTGACCTTTCTGTAGGTACAACATCACAACGCAACAAAATATTTCTTTGACCAGCAAGTTTCTTTGTGATATATGTGTAGTGCAGGATATTCGTGCCGCAAACAAACTAGAAGGAATTTGAGTTGACTAGACTAGGAGGTGGGCATTGAAAATCAGTAGTCAAAAAATAAAATAAAAATACTTTTCTTTAATTTAACTTCTCTTTTATAACGAAAACAGTAGGTGAACACTCCATTTTTTAGACTATAGAGATTTTTCTCCCAATATTAAATTGTATATATCTATGTATACTATTTAATATAACTTGGTTTTACAGAATAAAACGTGACTGCATGTATGTATACATAAACAATAGACATGAAGATTTGGAAAGAGTTCTGTTTTTATCAAAAATGTTCACGGAACCCAAAAAAAGAAGAAGTGAACTTAAATTCGAAGTAGAAGCACTTGTTTTTTTTATTTATCTTTATCCCTTAGGTTACGTATTAAAACAAACTATAATTCTTCTATACATAAACTAAAGAAGTTTCCAAAGATGTTACGTATACTCGTAGTAGCTGGATTATAAAATTAAATAAAAGAAAACATCTAGCGAACATAGTGGAATTGACAAGCAACATGTTAAAATGTTCGGACTGTGATTCTTAAAATTCATTTCACGACCAAGAGACAATTTTATAATAGATAGGTACTGCTTGGTCAACATGCAAGTATTTAAAATGTAATTTAAATATGTACCAAACCGGAACAAACCTTCTTATCGGCATATTCGTTTGCACATTGATTAACACTGCATTTAATTTTATTATATTTACTTGAAGCCGCTACTTAGTCAAATATAAATAAGTAACAATACAAACGCTTTAGTCCTGCTATAATTATGTTAGCAATAAGAGTGCTGAACGATTGTTTATCGTTTAAGACTAGGCAGTCTAAGGCTGGTGTGCACCGACTTTTAACCGACGGTTAACCAAAAATAATCACTGTTTTTCCATACATTTTGGCGATTATTTTATTTTAACCATCGGTTAAAAGTCGGTGCGCACCAGCCTAAATGAAAGATTTTTCAATTAATGTAAACGTTTTGAATTTGATTGACTGTCAAAGGCTTATTTTTGCTGCAGACTGGGAGCGCGCCTTTCGCATGCAGAAAAGGGCCGTACGTGCTATTCTAGGTTTACCTAATAGGGAATCAGTCAGACCCCATTTCAAAACGTTACGAATTTTCACCCTACCGTGTATATAAGTACTTCAAGTAGCCCTATACGTCAGGGTCAATGAGTCCATGGATGCAAAGCATAGCGATATACATTCACATCGGACTCGGAACAGAGGTAGGATTGCACTATTGCCGAGGCGATTAGAAAAATGGGTCCGATTATATATAATAAACTACCGGAAAAAATCACAATGTCAAAGACGCAAGTGAGGTGTGTAAGAATAAGCCTAAATGGCGCTCTGTTGTTCGTGCCTACCCCGCAAGGGACCTGGCGTGAAGTAATGTATGTATGTATGTATGTAAAAAATCACACTTCCCGGCAGTTTAAATGCATTTACTTGTCGGCTAAAGAAGTGGTTAATCGAGCATAACTTCTATAGCTTGAAGGAATTTATGGATTATAAAGTTTGACAAGAAATAATGTCAATCTTAATAACTAAAAATTTTGCAATAATATATTTATTATTGACGTGTAACATAGTTACGAATAAATGAGTTTATGTTTATGAGTTTTTTGAGGTTATGCTTTTTTAGGCGCGTTAGAGCTAACGACACGTCCTGACCTACGGGACCGAGACGTGGACACTGACGGCAGGATTGGTCCACAAGTTCCAAGTCACTCAACGGGCTATGGAGCGAGCTATGTTGAGTGTTTCTCTTATGGATAAAATTAGAAATGAGGATATCCGTAAGAGAACCAAAGTAACAGACATAGCTCGCAAAATTAGCACATTGAAGTGGCAGTGGGCCGGTCACGTCTGTCGCAGGACCGATGGCCGTTGGAGCAGACGAGTCCTGGAGTGGAGACCGCGTCTCGGTAAACGTAGTGTCGGACGCCCTCCAGCCCGATGGACCGACGACCTACGCAAGGTCGCTGGTAGGCGCTGGATGAGAAAGGCAGCGGACAGGTATGAGTGGTGCCGTCTTGGGGAGGCCTACGTCCAGCAGTGGACTGTAAATGGCTTCCGACGACGAGGCGCGTTAGGTAAAAATGATGAGAGTAAATTTTTACGATGCGCGCGCTCACCGTCACACGAAAAACCTACACCATGAAGTTAGCTATAGTCAACCGACACCCTGAAGTTAGCTATAGTCAACCGACACCTTGAAGTTAGCTATAGTCAACATTTTAGTTTTTCTATTGTTAGTGTCGTTTTTTATCTTGTTAGGCCAAAGAAGTATAACTTCTAACGCGTGTACATAAGTACACACACACTTTTTTTATTGCTGGAGCACTGCAGGCAGGCTGACGCCCCAACTGCGCTGGAAAGCACATACCCGGGACAAAAAGTATCGCTGCATTTAAAAAAAGAATCTAATCTATCGTTTCAGTAGGATCTGTGTCGGAATAAGCAATGTTTGCAATTGTTATGCATCCGAAAAACTTCTAACTAAAATTTCCGCAGGATTCACGGGATAAAAAACTCACACATTTTATCACATTAAATTTAGTATCAATCAGTAAAAATATCACATTGGAATTCTTTTTTTTTTAATCTGGCCGTTTAAAATCATTTCTACTGCTGCATGAGATCGGAAGAGTATCTAGAATTCGTAAAAAAAAACAGACGAGAAATCTAAAAGAATTGCATCGTTTTCTGTCTTTTATATAGTCTATTCCAGTTGATTTTTTTAATATCTTCTATGTACACCATGTTTAGAATTTTATATTATTATGGATTATACACTACAGTACTACACTAGTACTATAATAAATTAAATTAAAACGATGGTCACGTTCTGGTATCGAGGATGAAATAAAAAATAGCTCAAAATATACTATGTGTTAAATTCACTCGAAATCCTGCACCAAAATTGCAGATAGACATGACATCTGTTTTCGTTAGATATCTACTTAAACAATGTCGATCGGATCTCCGAAAAGCTTTTTTCCGTAATTTTCAGGAGTCCTCAGTGTGTTTTCAAAATCAATGCCAAATTGAGTGAAAATTGTTTTTAATACGATATATATATATATATATATATATATATATATATATATATATATATATATATCGTTATCGAACGATTATTTATTGTAAGGACTATATAAATAATCGTTCTGTGAATTTTTACCTGTCATTGTTTGAAAGTTTGTCTCGAATATGTTTCGAAACAACCGATTTCAATGTGACATTTAGCGAGTGAAACAAAAATTATATCTTAAACTTATGTATATATATTTTATTTGGATATATTTTATTTTTTTATTGCAGAAGTTCAGCAGACAGGCAGACGACCCACTTGATGGAAAGCGGCTACCATCGCCTATGGACATTTGTAACACCAAAGGTGCTACAAATACGTTGCTGCTCTCTTAAGGGAGACTGAAACCTGATCACTAATGCCGGAACACAACACAAGATTGTTATGGCGGCACACTCTAGACCAGGGGTGGTCGCCATCCAGTCGAGCAAATACCCTACCACCAGGTTGTGGGTTGTTTTATCGCCTCTTATGACAGGCCTATATCGCAGGGCTTAGAAGTTACAACTATAAAGTCAAGCGGTAACGCGAACGAAGTGGCGGTCACAACTAGAACAAAATAAAAGTCATTATATTAATTTACAATTTTTTTATTTCTTATTATAACTACATAAAAAGTTTGACATGCAATAATAAATTTTCAATTCCACATCTACAAATATTTTGAGCAAAACAGGCATTATTGTCATAATTATTTTTAATTTACTTAAATATAAATATAAGAAATTAATATAGGAATGTACCCAAATATTTACCTTTTATCTTACGCACTAATTACACTTTAAATACAAGTCAGACAGGCACGTGTTTATCACAATAAATTAATTTAATTACCCATTCTTTTAATGATTCTGTAACTATCATTTTTACTCTATTATTTTAAGAATAATATTGATATTATTTAATATCAATATTAAAATTACCTTCAGTCCAAATAAATACTTTCTCATTACCGCATTTGAATAAACTAGGAATATCAATAATAATATCAATATTATTATTAAAATAATTATAGTTTGGTTTTGTTCTTATTATAATGTTTGGAGATTTCTTACAGATAAAGTAATCAATGTTCTATTTCACTGTAAAAATGTTTGCATTCTGTAATACAATTTTTTTAACAATAAAATATTTTTATAGTGTAATATATAAATCATTGGGACATTTAATATAGGTACCTATTATTCATTTGTATTGTATATTAAAATAAAATACAAATGAATAAAATTTAATTATGTATGTGGCAGCAAAAAAAGAATTTCTCGTCTGTATCAGTAATTGCAAAGATGTTAATTTTTTTATTATTTATGTATAGTACAGTCAGACAGTACAGTCACACTACAAGTTCAAGACTATAGTTGAAATTTTCAAAGCTCTCTAAATGACAAAATAATGAAGTTTTTATATATAACTGATAGGCTATCTATAGTATACAATTAATTAAATATACGAATAACGTCTACGTTTGGTACGTATCATGGTAATATCATAGAAGACGTATCTTAGAAAGGACAATGGTGCAATAAAAAATGTAACTCTGGAAGAGCTCGAATATCCTATACTTCCAGAGGGCGTTGCAAGTAGTTGCAACTGTTTCTTCTCTTATTTTGTTATATCAGAACACCACTAGACTTTCAACCAACATCTTAGGCATTATTTAAACATATTTTTAGATTATAAACATAAAGTATAAATAAGATATTTTTTTTCTCAATTTCATGTTGTGAATGATTTGGTTTTAAAAATTTTTTTATTATTTAAAATCTCATTGTTAGTTAAATGTTTTTCAACCTGTGGGTCGCGACCCCTAAGGGAGTCGCAGAGCCTTACTCGGGGGGTCGCCGGCAAAAGGGAAAAGGCAATTTATATTTCTACCTCGTACTTAGGTACTTTCTACGCTCAGCAGCTTTTTGCAGGGTATATGGCCCTATAATAATGTATATGTCTATGACCCAAGGGAGTCGCCAAAATTTTTTAACCTGTTGCGTATTCAAAAAGATTAAAAGAAAAGCACTGATCTAATATTTAGCTTTAAAGTGAACAAGATGTATGGTTTATATATTACTCCGATAAAACATTTTAAAACAATATAAGTTATAGTTACATCTTTTTGATGATGTATAGATACAAAAATTATTATAACCTATCGTAAATTATATAATACTAAAATTACAACTAACTAATAAAAAGAGAGAAAAAGTTATACATTTGAAAGTCTAAGTCTAGTCCATATCAAACCGCAAGAGACAGTAAAGTCTTAGTGGTGCCCTGTAGAAAAATAGGATTTAGGGTCTTTATCAGAGATTTATTATTTACTGAGCATACGTCATTCCTAATATGCTACTCCCAAATATGGTACATAAAAATGACACAATACATCACCACTTTCACAGCCTAGACGTCGCACTGCGAGTCATTGCGTTCATTGTCGACACAGGTATTAATATTTTCCCATACTAACTAAAAATAAATTATTTCATCCCATACTACAACGGTACAATCAATTTGTACATGTCATGAAATTCGCTCACGTTACACTCACTTACAAGCTCGTTAAACATATTAAGAGACGTAGTTTAATAATAAACCTACCTCTAATATTCAATAAAGCTAATCTTGACAATAATCACACCCCAAAGATACATAATTCTTTCTATTTCCTTTTTTCTTATTTTTATGAAATCCTCAATTAAATAAGTGCTTATATTAATGGTATATGGATATGATAATGATTATAAACATTTTTTAAACATAACAATCTAGGTATTTACTTTAGCTAACATGCGTTCATTGTGGCAATCATTTCAACACTAAGTCATAAAGCCTTATAGCCAGAACCGTAAAACATTGTCTATATAATATACATATATAATATGATAGATAAGTCTTTATTGTACACCGAAGCATAAATAAACTTAAATAGAAAAATATATAGTACAAAGAGCGGCCTTATTAAATTAATTACTTTACTCAATTATCAATAACACCTGATACATATATCTAATATCAACAAGCTACCTTTTTTTTCAGCAATGAATAAATGAAATACATCAGGTCATAATAGATATTACACTCGTTACACTCCTTAAAATATAGCTTGATTATGACAGGTGACAAGTACCGCCCATTAATTTCTGTATTAGAACGTCGTTCGTTTCTTGACAGGACCGCACGAATAGTGATGTTATGTTAGGAATAGATATTGCAAATTAAACAATCGTCCTTTTCAAATACAAAATCTGGATTTATAATTTATCATTATAGTCTTTTTACAAGCTTTTATTTGACTTGTAATGGATGTATGTATGTAAGTTAGTTCGGGAGGAATCTTGCAAGTTAAATTTGACCAACTTCCCGGTTTATATCGCGAGACAATACAATAATATGGTACCATGGAGCTGATCTCATGATGGAGTCGGAAGGTGGCCATAGGAACTATTGTACTATACAAGATATACCCGTCGTGTTTCGGGCTCGTTTTACTTGTCTTGGCTAGCACTCTGCTACATGATATCCAGGATCTCAAAGGCTTGTATTTAGAAACCTTTTTAAAAAAGCTTATTCTTCTGACAACCGTAAGAAGGTGATCAACAAGTCGCGGAATAATCACAAGAGATTGGAACGCGATGTTCTTCTTGTTTTCATTCAAACTGATTTTAATGATAATGACGATACTGATAGGCATTCGCATCGAATCGCATTAAGTAAAAAAAGTCGCATTAAGTGACTGTGCTTAATTGTTTAATTTTATTTATACCCATTTTTTATATTGATTTGGTCAGTACTTTTTTAGAAATTACTTCAGTTTGAAAACTGTTATTTCTTATCAAGCTATATATTAAGGACCATAGTGGTCGAACAATACCTAAAAACGTTTGTCAGTCACCTTTTTCTTCCTTGTATGAAAAACATAATTTTACATCTAACAAATCCATATTCTAATAATATATGATATATATGTACCTATATTTTCAAGAACACTTACTTTTAAAGTCTAATCTGGACCAAAATTAAGAGAGATTTTCAGCTGTCCAATTTAGCAGTCATATAGCTTACTAGAGCTTCTTTCCATTAATTAATATAAGTTACAAAATACTCAACCACGAAATTTTACCTACGAAATGCATTAAATTTACGAGGTCTTTGCGAATCCAAACTTATTCCAATTCTCTATGTGTGGCATAACATCTGTGATGACGGGATACCATTCGGCCCCGGAGTAGTCGATGGGTGGCAGCTCACCGCCATAGTCCGCGGGCAGGTGGCTTGGCGCCAAGTGCTTGTGTAAGGAAGGCATCTTGGACCCATGGAAGAAAATCTGTATTACAAAATGTAATTATTATTCCCAAACACTCAAAATTAAGATTGTGGTTGTTGTAGCTTTGCAAACTATAACAGATCCTGAAGATGTTTAGGATTAAATTAATTCCAGAGTATGATTTTTGGTCACGAATAATCCAAGTCCTAAAACGAAGATTGAGTCTATCTAAAAATATATGCAGGCCCAAAGGCCTAGTGTTGTTTTAAAATGAGCATCTTTAAAAACATTCTCAAAATCATCGAACTTAAAAAGACAGCACGCAGAGTTCGAAATTGATTAAAAGGTCAGAGAATGCTCGTCCTTAAAAGGCAGATATCCCAAGTTTAATTACTGTTGTAACTTGGAACATTACTGAAATCAACCCTAAAGTTATACGGTGTATGTTACGCATGACAGAAATGTAATAGTTTGGGGTTATTATTATTAATGTGGTAAGCTCATCTGTGGCTTACTTATAATTTATGATGATTAGATATTCTTATTAACTAAATAACAAAACGCATAATAATAATATATCCCCAGCGTTGTTCAATCCTCAGCAATTTCACAATGACTTGATAGAAAATATTTTCAATAAATGTATCGTCTAAACACTTACCCTGGTTTTTAGTTTTTCCCTGATGAACGGCTTGAACATATTCCAAACGACATTAAAGACCATTGGTTGTTTTACGAAGTGCACCTCCTTTAGCCGAAGAGGCATCGCATCCTGTATGAACGTGAGGAGGCGCTTGGAGAAGGCAGGAGTAAGTCCCATTGTCTGTAAATAGAAAAAAAATGCAATAAGTATTTTTTATAAACATATCTATATTTTTTTCCCATACGAAATAATAGTAACATTGAAGAAAATACGCGAAATATCAATAGCGCAGTTAAAAAGGTAAAAACTTATACGATACTACGTAAAAGTTACTATGTCCTATATGAATAGATGGCACCAATTATTATTGGGCTATAAATATGTGAAACATATTATTAAATCAAATCAATCAACATTGAAAAACATAATTAAGCCTTTAAATTTTTGATTGATTTGCTTTAAAAACTATGTTTGAATAATAAGACTTCAAAAAGCGAGAGAAGAAAAACCAGTGCAGTAATGTCATCTAGTTATTTAAGCGATCTTTCAAAGTATATTTCTATTGAAGGATTGATAATTATTATCAGTCTTATGTTTCTTCTACCAAATAATAATCTATTTTCATCATAGTAGCAAATTGCTGCAATCAGTGTTTTAACAGGCGGAGGGTATAAATGACGAGTAATTGAGGTAACTTTTATCAAATTACAGACTGTTTTTTCGTCGAATACTTAATAGGTATACGTAGTTTAGAACAATTTGAAAAATAAGAGTCATTACGACTAGACTTTTCGTACAAATTATACAACATTATGCACTTAAGTGTTTAATGCGACTCTGTCGTCTGTCTTCGTTGTTTTCTGTACATTGTACGTGAGTTTTATCTCAGTATTATTATGCAATTTTCTGTCTTAAGTAGATACCTAGATATTTTTCGACTACGTTTCTATGTGTCATTTCATAATATCACTACAAACAAAATCTTAAATGCATATTATGTGCAGTAGCAGATTTATACATTTGCCACTAGTAGGGTATTCAAATTTTGCTACCCCCACCAACTTCTACAATTCGAGTCACAATTACAATGTTCTGTTAATGAAATTGTAACTTTATGATTTGTACACGTCCTAATTAAATTACACCACCTATTTTCAGTAATTATTACGAATTATGAACTAGGGGATTAATGTCTCGGTTCTTCGATTATTTTTACAAGCTAACGATTCCGTTAAGATTGCACAAAAATATTTTTTGGATATATTAATGACTTCAATCATGTGTCTACTACTAATAGGGCGGGGTAAGGTTTAGGGGTTAAGAATAAAATTTTCTCGTAAAATTTGCCGCCCCGGATATTCTCCGAGCAGGAACGGAAAAAGAATACGAATTCCTGCGGCTAGGCGGCCTCTCCTAAGAGGCGACAAAATAACCCACAGCCAGGGGGTAGGGCATTTGCCCGTCTGGATGGCTACCACCCCTGGTCTAGAGTATGCCGCTATAACAATTTTGAGTTGTGTTCCGGCATCAGTGGCCAGGTTCCAGTTTCTCCTTCAAGGCCGGCAGCACATTCACTTGACCTCTGGTGTTGCTAATGTCCATAGCCGATAATCACTTACCATCCCAGTTGGGCCGACAGCCTGAACGCTGTGCTTTATCAAGAAAAAGAAATATAGGTTCCAGCCACAGTGTATATGATTTTTAAAGAGGGCACATCTCGCTGATATACAGGATGTCCCAGAACTCAACGTCAAGCCGAAACGGGGTGACAGGATTGATTGTAACCATCATGAGAAAAATCAGAAAAAATCTATCCCATGCAGTTTGAAAATTATGGGCATTTAAGAAAAACCTAGAAATTTGGTCAAACTTTAGACAAACCATTTTTCAATTATTGTGGTTAATTTTTAATATTTTTAATAATTTTTAATAACAATTCCTGGGATGGCAATATAAGGCAAAATCTATACCACATTAAAACCAAATTAGATACATAAAATTCTAAAGCAACAAATTCTTCGTTCTACGGATACGAACCTCTAATACAAATAGGTGGTAGTGAAGGCCTCTAGCAAACTACCGATTCATTTCTGAACTTCAGAAACTGACTTTCCTACCTATTTGAGGTTGACAAAAAACGAAACGCAGATCGTATTAAAGTATGTACACACACAATATGTTAAGAATATAAGATTAGGATCAATTATCAATAACTATATAAACATCTGCGATATCCTAAAAAGGTTGTAAGGAAAACCTATTTCCATTTAAGATCCAGGAACAAACAGTGAAGGTTTTCAAATATTAACATATATAATGGTTAAAAAATATATCTTAAAATGTAACTAAAATGTGTTTAAAATGTTTTCCTAATGGCGACAAGTTAAGCGAATGTTAGGCAATATCCGATTAATTAACGTTCTAGTCCCGAGACAAGTAGTTTTTGCAGTTATTTAGCAACTACATAAATTACCTTAACTCGGTACAGTAATTTAAAATATCGAAGCCCTATCTTATCAATAATATTAAAAACCTTATAAAATACAGATATGACGGCATAGAGATAAGGTATTAGCATCGAGAAAGTAGATATTATAATCGTACATTAATTTTTCATTTTACCAGTTAAAATTGTTTCTAAATAAATATATATTATTAATAACTGAGTGTGTTTTTGTTAATAGAAAAATATCCAAATCGGATTCTTGCCTCAGTGCACAAAACAAGTATTTTTTTGCGTTAACTTTAAACTCAGTAGTTTTTAGCACTAATACCAAATACATAATGGAAACCTTGACACATAATCAATAAAATTTAAGTAAATGCTAAATTTTAAATGAAAGATGCTAAATACGATGCCTAATTACAAATTACCGTTTATAGAATTTTATTATGGGTATCATTTAAGCTATCGCCAATTTAATTAGTTTTGTGTTTCTTAAATAATAGGGTTTGCTCGCAAAATAGTAGATTTGTCACCAAAATGTAGTCAAACAATATAAAGTCAATTCCACAATAAATCACCTAAAATCATGGAGATATACGGTCAAATACCAGATAAATGTTTTTGTATGTATTATAATAGGTTTTTCCTAATAAGCATTTAAGCAAACTAATTTAAAGGGATCACCAATAAATCATATATTATGTCACTAGAAAATTTCATAAAATTCCAAAAAAAATTAGGGTTTTCGTCATCAGCGTTTCAACCAAAAGAGTTACTACTTAACTGGACATACACCTCCTCCAAGGATCTTAATTTCCACAAGTAGTATAAATACATTTAAATAAAGAATTTTGCAGAATAGTAAATGAAACAATTAAAGTCAAAATAACCAATATTTATTGTTAAAAATAATAATCACTGAATAATCAGCGCTGGTTTGGCTTTTGAAGGGCCCCCCCTTTTTCTTTTCTGGCCGATAAGCACATTTTTGCTTGGGGTGTGATTTACATATATGTCCCCGTAATCATAACTAATGAGGGGGGAAGGGGGGAGGGGGGAGGAAAACTTACCCCTTCTGCAACTCCTATGTGGCGGAAATGAATAGTTCCTGAGTTATTAATGTTTTTGTCAATCTAACCTCACTTCTGTTTTTCACTAATATATCACTTAAGATAAATGGTGAATGGTTATCAGTCGGTTCTGGCACTCGCCGACCGCTACCGCAGCACGCTCGCTTTGCTCGCTCGGCTCGTGCGCTTTGGTCTACACAAAACCTAACCTAAGCGACTGTTCATGTGTATATAAGATAAATAGTGAATGGTTAACAGTCGGTTCTGGAACTCGCCGGCCGCTACCGCGCTCGTGCGCTTTGGTCTACACATAACCTAACCTAACCGACTGTTTAAAACTCCACATATTTAAATTTTCGGACACATACAGTCTCCTCTTCAAAATGTACACTCTCCGGTGCACAAAAAAACGTCTCGGCGACATCAGTAGATGATCCCGCCACCGCGACATCAGTCGCCGCAGAAGTAGAATTAAAAGTTAAAATATATATTTTTAGACTTAAAATCAGTTTAAGTGATTATTTGACGTTTAAAAACAGTTTTAGTAGTGTCATACCATACGTGAGTATATTTCTAAAGTTAATACACATTTATTATTGTCAAAATTACCAGATCATTGTCGTGAATTTTAAACTTCGATAATTAATTGAATATGTATTTTTTCCACTCAAAACCTATTTCAGTTGTTATAAATAAGTCTTAAATATATTCCTAAACACATTAACCATTAAAATCATCCAGGAAATCATCCGGGGATATATATGTAAACCCAACCCTTTGCTTGATCGTGGTTTGTGCCTAGTTACCTACGACCCATCGTTGAGGGCGGAAAGCGCGCCAATTTGTCTCCGCCTCTTTGAACCTATTTTCATTAAAATTATAAATTGATGTATTAAATTGGTAACGAAAATTATTATTTTAATAACTGAACGAAATAAAATATAACTACTGTATTGGTGACAAAATAACAAATAAAAAGGAGTTGCAGTCAGGGATCGATAATCAATTTATTTGGTGACAGATCTACCATTCTGAGCACAAAGCTATTATTTAAGTAATAAAACTATTATTATAAGAACGAAGTTTATATTAATGTAATGCACTACAATTTTATTGGTAATCCATCTCTTATTTTACACATATATTAACATTAATTTGATAATTGATACCTGGGAACACTTTTTTTTTATTTGAGAACGAAAATATTTCGTGGCGATATATCTATTTATTAGGTGATACAACTTGATGACAAATATAAGTTTTGGTGACAAGAAATATAGTCCCCTTTTATTATTGTCTGTCACTTCGTCTGTAGTTTTATTTTGTATAGGCTCTGAAAGGTCTCAGCGGATTTTAATTAAAATTTAGAGACAAAACCAGTAACTCTATCTTAAACCGTTTATATAATCCATTTAAATATCTAGTATTTTCAAAAGTTTCGAATATGAACTCCAACTACTGCATGAAATGACGAATGCATTAATTTATCCGTGCAGGAACGGAGAAAGAATACAATTTCCTGCGGCCGGGCGGCCTGTCGTAAGAGGCGACAAAACAACCCATAGCCAGGTGGTAGGGCATTTGCCCGACTGGATGGCTACCACCCCTGGTCTAAAGTATGTCGCCATAACAACCTTGAGTTGTGTTCCGGCATTAGTGACCAGGTTCCAGTCTTCCTTAAGAGAGCAGCAGCGCATTTGCACCTTTGGTGTTGCAAATGTCCATAGGCGATGGTAACCGCTTTCCATCAAGTGGGCAGTCTGCCTGTCTGCTGAACTCCAGCAATAAAAAATATATGAAAAAATCAAAAAACCACATGTAGTATTGAAACCAATTTTTTAGCAAGTTTATTATTTATATTTTTAACAGTTTTATTTATACAAATATTTACTGGATATCATCAGGGGTAGGTTCATCTTTTATATGCATATTGATATATAGGTTTGACAGATGACACATACTTAAGTAGGAAGAAATCACATAAGTACTTTGTCTTTGGAATAATGAACCTTAGCCTCGGACGTGTTACCTTAGAAACAAGCTCATTTTCCTCTCAGAAAGCGAGCCGGGAATTTTAATCATACTTACATACGTATTTACAATAGCTGCGCGGGTTGATTTAGAGAGTTTAGACTATTCGACAATTCATGTACAAAGTCTTTTTACAAACATTTATTACAAAATATTAATGTAACACAAAAGTAAAATTGTAATTTTTAGCGTCGCTTCGTAAAATAATAAATATTGCCTAACAATTTTTTTGCACGAGTTCAGCAGACAGGCAGACGGCCCACCTGATGGAAACTAGTTTCCGTCGTCTATGGATATATTTGTAACACCAAAGATTCTACCAATTTGCTGCCGCTCTCTAAAGGAACTCTGGAACCTGGTCACCAATGCCGGAACACAAGTCAAGGTTATTATGGCGGCATACACAATAGTAGAAATCTGCGTCGGGAACGAGAATCTATCCAAGGACAGTCGTGATAGAAAGAGCAAAGAATGATAAGCGCCCAGTAATAAACGTAATTCGTATAACACTGCAATCACGGTTGGCACCACCAATACCTTCTTGTTTTGATAAAAAATCTCAATTAATATGCTTAATAATCATCTTATCGTTTAAAACATACTTTTTATACATAAATCAGTCATAAGTTGAAAATCGCTCCATTTCAATTTCATGAAACTGACACAAAGGTGACACAGAGGTGGCGAACGTGAAACGAACACATTCGAGAATGTGTTTTTGACCGGATTTGTTTTCGTGTCCGGACACGAAAACTTTCTCGACGCTTGTGAATAACCCTACTGGTCTAGAATATGCCACCACAGCCTTAAATTGTGTACTGGCATTAGTACCCAGATTCCAGTCGAACCCGTCAGCACCTTTGGTGTTGTAAATGTCCATAGGCAACGGTAACTACTGCCCATCAGGTGGGACATTAGCCTGTCTACTATACTCTGGCATTAACAGAAACCTAATATCAAAAGGAGACAGATGCAGTATTGGTTTCCTTATTGTTAGAGCACGGTATATTAGAACGCGGTAGTACTATTAAAACGCATCTTCATACGTTTTATGATCTTAAACAAAGACATTTTTGCACGTGATACGATTAAAACATTGACCATTTTCTCCAAAACAAGTACTTAATATAACGTTAATTATACAATTATCATTATTTTATTCACTAATGACATTGTTGGCGTAATGAGTGGTGCTATCAGGGCTTTTTTGCACGCAGTGCCTTTAAAGGAAATTTCTAAAATATTGATAAGTTGCCATAATAACTGAAAAAAATAAACAACAACAAAATAATTATGGACTTAGAATTTTCGAGAATTAGCTTGCCTCCAAAAAAGAAGTGACAAAAAATGAAATGGTTGCTATAATCGCCTTGTATCCAAGAGTCTGTTACTTCGATACCCAATCAACACAGAATACATTTTCTGAACAAGTGTGTATGGCCTGCAGGTAGTTTCTTTCCGGTCTGGCTTGTACTTTGTGTTCATCATACGTACATATGTATTGAATAAGATTGAGAATATAAGTATTGATAATCATCCAATAAAAGAGTAAATCTAACAGCCGTCTAAATATGTCCGCCACAGACTAACTTATGGCACAATCTACTTATGTTTTAAGAAACCTTTCTGAATTACGTTTTAATAGGCGATTTTTATTTATTACTATAGCTGGGATGATTGATTTATGCCCTTTCCCTGGAATGCCGGACTTTTTTCGTAAAATAAGGTAGGTAAACAATAAAATACATTTTTTATTTAAAAAAAAAAACTTCACAAATATCACTTTTCAGTTGAATTCTTCATTATATTTGCCAGGAAACGTAATCAATGGCAACATTCGGGACTTTACCATTCCTCAACAGTGGACACAACATGAGGGTAGCTAAAAAGCTCACGACACCAACGGTTGTGTCGCCGACATTCCAAGTTTTGAACAGTCGAGTAAGCAGAGATACGTATTCATCCATTACAATTATTTCTCACAGGTTTATATAGTCATTTCGGAATTTATATACTATATTTATATATTATATTATGCCTTACGTTGAAAGATAAAGAATCCAACACGGCACAAATGAATGTTGAAAAGATAAGATAAAACAGATCCTGTTCGTCGATGGCATGAAGTAATATTGGTATTAGTGACGAGTGAATAGAAATTATAGTATTAATCTAATAATATTAATAAATAAATAAATACATATTTTGATGGTATGTTTCTAAAATAACTTTACAGGGGATTTAAGTATCCTTACTTCAGATTTTATAGACTTTGGAAGTATTATGTTATGGAAGTGCTAAAATTTCGACACCCGGTCTCTTATATCTTAACATTTTTACTCCAATGTTGATGATACCATAATAATTGCGTCTTGTGTGAATAAAAAAATAATCTAACAATTAAAATCAAATATAACATTTATTTAGAAAACTAGAGCCTAAGACCATATTATCTAAAATAAAAATTAAATAAAGTATAAGAGAAATAACTGTTAAATATAAATACCGCGTCAGAAACTCTTGCATCCGCAGCAGACGTCATGTCCGTGACCAAGGACATTTTTTTAAAATGTCCTAATCCATTATACAAGCAAGTAAGTCCCAAGAGAATAAATAGCCTTCGTTGATAGAATCATGTTGTAGTAAATGGAGAACCAAAGTTCAGCCAAACCGCTTCCACCGAATCCGAGAAATAGATAAAGTAGGTACCAAAAATCTTGGCTTGAAATTATGAGAGTCTAAGTGCCTTACAAAAAGCGATCCCAAAATCCATGTAGAAGAGAAAAAAATTTAATATGAAGCGGCGAACCACGCGCTTCGAACACAACTAGAATTTACCTAGCGCTAAAATGACGATAATAGGTTGGAGCTGACTTTTTCTGCAAGATTTCACATACCTCGCTTATCTAAAGCCGACGCCTAAGCTCTTACCTAAGTCACACTAGCAGGTTTTCTTCCTAACAGCTATCACCTACTCAAAAGGTAACAGTAAATCCCTCGACCTCGCTAATTGCACCTAATTATTTTATTGCACCTAGCGTCTGGTATATTTTTTCAATTAAAACGGAATTCATTCATGTAATAAATCAATCCGCTAACAACAACATTTGCTTGCCGATTGAATTTTGATTTTTGCCGAGGTATGATTTTTACTCCCAGACTAAGCGAGTTATGGTTGTATTGTAGATAATATATAATAAATATATATATATATTAAATCATAGTACACAATATTTTTATAAACCTTACAAAAAATACCATTTCTGGGTCCAACAAACAAACATCCAGTCAGTAAACAATAAAAAAATTAGTTTTCGAATTCTACTAGAAACTTTTGCGTTGTAGTGAACTGGGTCTGAATAGACTAAAACTCAGGCCCTACACCATAGAGACCGAAAAAATAAAATTTTATATACGCAGTTGAAAGATATTGTACACAATAACTTTGTTCGCCGACACGCTAAGAACAGACTTTGTACATTTTCTTTGTGTCATACACGCGAGAGCGTGCATATTTTTCTGTGTTATTGTACTTTGGAACTAGGTACTACTGAACAACACTTTGTTCAAGCCTCGTGTGAGTCATTCCAGATTCGTTTTTAAATATCTTTTAACAAAGAAAACTTCTCATTTTTATTCAACAGTCGGCGCTATTATTCATCAATTGTTTACATCAAAAAAAAATCATCGAAACCTTATAAACTTCAACAGTTTTTTAATAAATTCAATTTTGTTTAAGTGTGCAATTTCTCAAACGTGTATATAGGTCAATGTCTAAGTAGAGAAAATTTTTACAACAGAATAGATGAAACTAAAAGATCGCAAATAGAATTTAAACTTTAGAATGAAGTTTTAAACTACATATAGAATAAATATTTATACGTAAATACGTATAAACGAAGCTCATCAAAGAAAACTGGCTCGATAACGTCTTACACTGCAACAAGAAACTAATGCAAATTACCATTTACAATTTATTTTTATTATTGCTTAGAAAGGACGAATAAAGTTTTTGTAATGTGTTTGCTTAGTAGTTGTATAAAGGTAACTGAATAAGCCATATTATTATCATATATCATGATTCATTACAAAGTAAATTAAATAATTGAATAGCAAACAACTGAAATTTATTAGATGTGCACGTGCAATACTCATGCACAAAGTCAGTTTTAATATAACAGATTTGAATCCTTTATCACAAAGAACAGTTAAAATTTATTTGATAAATCGTAAAATCACGAAACGATTTAAATATTATTTTATTTGGTTTAGAACACAAAAAAACGATCAGCTGTGTCGAACAATTTAAATACTTATTTATTACACATACTTATGTGTAATAATATGCATAGCATAATAGTTATCAATAGTTTACAGCAGTGTTTTTCAACCTGTGGGTCGCGACCCCTAGGGGGGGTCGCAGAGCCTTGCACAGGGGCACATGAGTAATCATGTGACAGGGGGTCGCCGTCAAAAGGGAAAAGGTAATTTAAGTTTATGCCTCATACTTAGGTACTTTCTAAGATTAGCAGCTTTTTGCAAGGCATAGGCCGTAATAATGAATATAGGTAACAAAATAGTGAAAGACATAAAGGTAGTCATTTGAATTTCTAACTTTTTGTCTGTCTATGGCCCAAGGGGGTCGCAAAAATTTTTCAACCTGTAAAAGGGTCGCGTATCCAAAAAGATTAAAAAACACTGGTTTACAGCATTTATATATGTATTAGATGGCTTAATGAGACTAGACTTGATCGATACAAATTGAAAAAAAGTTAAAGAGTTTATCATCTCTTTCATCAATATTGACAAAATCAATGTAAGCATATCAAAAATAATAGAATAGATACGGAATCTAAGTTTCAAAACTTACGGAGGAATAAGTATATAAAATAACAACCTTAGATACTTTTTTTATCAAGGAGATATTCGACAATGGGTTTTGCAACAATGGGTACACAAAAACTGTTCAATGAACATATATTAAGTACTAGCTGACCCGCCGAACTTCGTACCGCCATATTTTCTGAATTCCTAAAAGACTTTGTTTCATGACACAAAAACAAAATCACCATAATCAGCCAGGTGATTAGGAGGATTCTAGAACCCTATCTCAGCGCCACCTACCGGTTCTAATTGCGAATCTAAACCTTCCGGGAACCCACTCAAACACACAAAAACAAAATCACCAAAATCGCTCCCGGTGATTAGGAGGATTCTAGAACCCATCTCAGCGCCACCTACCGGTTCTTTTTGCGAATCTAAACCATCCGGGAACCCAGTCAAACACACAAAAACAAAATCACCAAAATCGCTCCAGATGATTAGGAGGATTGTAGAACCCGATCTCAGCGCCACCTACCGGTTCCAATTGTGGATCTAAACCATCCGGGAACCCACTCAAACACTAACACAAAATTTTATCAAAATCGGTAAAGTCGTTCTCAAGTTATGCGCTTACCAACACATTTTGCGATTCATTTTTATATATAAGATTAGTTATAAAAATAATATAAAATCAAAGACAATGCAATGATAGTACTATGTCGATATGTTATGTCGTTACTCCCAATGCTTTTGTGTAATTTTAATCGTGTTGGATTAAAGCCAAATTACATTAAATAATTACAATAATAATTTCCCTTTCTCTGATACGTTTGCCAACACTTAATTTAACAAAGGAAACAAAGCAAAGTGAACTATATATAAAAATAAAAACAAGACGACCTAGATTAACCACTCATTAGATTAGGACGTATTTTATTTTACACAAAAGTTTTATCAAGTAATTTGTGTATGCTGTACACTCTTGCTTTGTCAGGTGTTTTTGGTTTGCATAAATACAATACATAAAGGGGTTAATTAAGTTCATAAACTGTATAAAGTTTATTGACTTTAAATAACTCTAAAATAAGTTGAATATTTTATATATATATATATATATATATATATATATATGTCGGAGGGAATATATAAATCGCATAATTGTTGATTGGATTTATAACGCACAATATTATTTGTTTACATTATAATTGCTTCTAAAATTGTTAATTTAATTTGGTTTGATGTCTTAAATGTTTCTATACCTAAAAGATCGTTCTAACCTAATAAAAGTTCTGAATATTGTAATTTAATAAACGACCAATCAGAGCAGAGCATATGGCGGAGCGGGGTCAGCGCCCTCTATACTTTGAGTAATATCTACTTGGGTAGACTGAGGAGTTTTTGTGACACATTTGGTTGGTGGCTACAGGTCGAGTTGGACCTTTGAGAGTTTTAAAGAAAGTATTGAAGTTGAAAGTATGAGTGGGTGCCCTGAACCCTCTGCTCGGTCTAAACTATGTCATAATGTTGATCAAATCTAAATTAAATTTTATAAACCGTGGCTATTGTGTTTTATGCTCGCATTTTATCCTGATGACGCCCACTAAACCTGCAATAACTAAAGATGATGTCGTGAGAACGAGGCCGTTCTGTGACATATATATAAATGTGTGTGTGTGTGTGTGTGTGTGTGTGTGTGTGTGTGTGTGTGTGTGTGTTGCGTGTGTGTGTGTGTGTGTGTGTGCGTGTGTGCGTGTGTGTGTGCGTGCGTGTGTGTGTGTGCAGTTTAGATAGGGTTATTAGGTTAGAATATAATTACTTTTTAATTTAATTGAGAAACTGAAACCTAGCCATTGATGCCGGAACACAACTCAAAGTTGTTATGGCGGCATACTCTAGACCAGGGGTGGTAGCCATCCAGACGAGGAAATGCCCTACCACCTGGCTGTGGGTCATTTTGTCGCCTCTTACGAGGCCGCCCGGCCGCAGGAATTAGTCTTCCTTTGTCGTTCCTGCACGGAGAAATTTACGGCATATTAAAGAGTTCACAAAGTATTGCTATTGTAAATGCTCAATTCTTTATTTCGAGCAGTTTCGTTTTCGGAATATAACTAATTTGCCTCGATAATCCGAAGGCTATCTTCTTCGAGTTCAATAAACAATTTAGCGCAGTTTTGTGCCAGTTTAGTAAGGAATTCTCGAAACGACTACTACTCGAATTTGGTATTAACAGTCTTTAATCAAAGCCTGACATTTACGTATATAAACGGACATACATTACTGCATTATTTTGCTTTAAGAAAATATTACGAATGTATTGCCCTGTTTTCCTAAAAAATATATTTCTAGGTAATATTAAAAACATATAAATGGTTTTTCTGCAAATGTTTTTAGTATACTTTATACATTTGAAATAAAATTTATTAAGTATCTTGCTGTTGTGACTTACTGTGACTCATTTATTATGTTAATGTACTCTGTGCTTAATACCATGTGAGCTTTGATCTGTGATCACATAGTTCATTAATATAATAGGAGTCATGTGATCAAAATAAATTGGGGGACAAAACTATACAACCCACAAGAGTTAACTTGAGACTTCGCTCGGATGACGTAAGCGCGAGGTACTGACGCGTCGATGGCGAGAGCGATAAGAAGGCGGGGGTCGGGAGGGGAGCGCGCATTCCGCTCAGGTCTCAAGTTAACTCTTGCGGATAGTACATGTTGCCCATCACTAGTCATGGCACGCATAATCTTGGCGGTCAGTATTGTTGTACTTGACTTGTACTCCCTCAGTTAACCGGTTGATGATAGTTGAATATCTGTCTATACATTTTCCTTACTACTGATTGACATTTAACAATCTCCATGCAAGTAAAGTCAATTTTCTCCCATGGTAAAGTGAAATGTTAAAATAGTAAGATATAAAAACGGGACGTAAGTAGAATAAGAAACTGACCTGCGACCATCCCATGTTGTGGAAGTCCATTACCACTACGGTACCACGAACTTGTGACTCTGGCTCCAACATGGCTGCTTCATGGATCAGATAGAATAACCTGAACAGTTGATCTGCTGTCACTTTTTTCGGATCCCACGTACCTATGTAAATAAGTCATATTAATACGTATATACAACAAATATCATTATTGTAGCCGAATTTCAATAATAAGTATTATTCGCCTAGAAACGTCACTAGGCCCCTGTATACCTGCCAAGTTTATCTAATCCAGATTAGCTTCTTTGACACATCGCTCGTTTTGTCTGAATATTTTCCTCGCCACTGACGAGTGTTAATTTACAACAACTAACATTATTATTGAAAAACCAATGTATGATATTAGAATCCAAATTATCATAATAAGTAGAATATGACCCGATGAAGCTATTCTACTATTATTTTTAGCGGTATACTTATTTATGGTATAGATAAATAATGACAAATTTTAATGAATAGCATGCCAAATGAATGGATAGTAAGATATGTTATAGAAACCTGGAAAAGGTCAACTTGGAACGAAACTAATATAGGGATCAGTGGCAAAAAACGAAAAATTAAATAAATGAAACCTTACATACAATTAAACAGACAAAAGAAGTTCCAAAACAAAAACGAACGACTAAAAATGTTTGAGAGTAATGGCCTCAGGTATAGAATGTGGGCATAACCTAGCTATATTTCAACTCTCTTATCCTTTTTTACTACCCTGTTTCACCTTGATTTAGAGAAAGAGTCCCAGAATCAGCGTACTGTAATAACCGTTACACGTGTTTAGTTCAACATAAGAGAACATAATCCAGTTTATATCGAGCATCGAAGTACAATTATTTGAAAGCCTCTTTGACTTGTGCCCTAAAGTCTTTGATAAGCCCTGTTTGAGCTTACGATATTATTATTTCTTATCAAAACTGTTCGAAATAAACAATTATTATTTCAGAGCAAATATGAACAATTTATTATCAAAACAGATATGAAGAAGAAACATCGTACAATATTTAAAGAAAATGCTGAGATTTAATATCACAGACATCGGTAATATCAGTTTGAATCTAATACATACGTATATAGTGCTTATCGGTCAATATTCTTACAAGAAACATGACAATGATAATAAATAAATGCAAAGAAAACAAGAAAATGTCTAAATGACGCCGAAGTCTCGTATTTACTAGGCAGTGTCATAACAGTCAGTACAATTATTTTTTCTTAGAGATTTTTTGCGTTCTATTAGTAGGTACGTATTGCAGTAGATGTCACTGTTCTCAAATTAAACACCAAATGAAAGAAAATAATATGTTTCATTATACGCATTTGTTTTAATATTTTTTTAAAAATATTTGATATGTTATTATGTTTTTGCAAGCCATATCAGCTAATAAATATATTTTAAAGTATGTAAATTCTATTCCTCACCTTTTTCAAATTATAAAGCTCTTTTTAACTTTAATTACTGGATTTTTGATGAATTGTCGATTTACCAAAAACTTATTTCAAAGATGTCAATTATGTCAAAACCAAAACGACATTCCGATTGATATACGTATGTACTTTGTTTGTGTTTTGATTATTTTTCGACAACTTTGTTTGATTCCTGGACTCCTAAGACTTCGCTTATGACGTTTACTAGTGTTCTGTGATCACTTTAAACTTACGCATGTACCCTGAACACCGATTTGCCTAACGATTTGTTCTCTGGTGACTTGGATTATGGCTTCGTCTGAAAGAGGTTGTTGTGTGCCCATATGCGGTAAAACTTGTAAGTAAATCATCCTAACGGCACCAGATTAGATGTGGATACAAATGATGTTATGAAAATGTATGCCTTTGAATATTTAAATAAAAGGAAACATAATAAATCACGCTACCGCTAAATTGTTGTTTTATTTACTCACAAATAAACATTTTTTTGAAAAGGCTTTTGGGAATTGCAGGAGTTAAATTATTAACTCCCGCAATTTCCAAAAGTCTAATATAAAAATCAAAATAATACTAGACGCCCTGGACGGTTTTCGCCGTTGAACAGTGTCGTATACCGATAGAGTGCGTTAGTATATAAATATTATGACTGTTGACTCTATACCAGTATATATAAAGTACTCTGTGTTACTAGGTTATTTAGTAACCCTGGCTTTTGTCTTTTTGTTTATTTCTTAACATTAGATACAAAAGGAGATCCCACAGTCAACGACAAACTCGTGCGTAAATAGAACATTGAAAATTCATATTTAAACACTAGCTAAATTCACAAACTTGCTAAAACTTAAAAAAAGAAGTACCCAGTCAATCACAGCAATAACTACATATTTATGAGTGAATAAATTATAATAATAATTACCATATACTCTTAGCGAAGGAGATCATCGTAACAAAACCAACATATTAAGGTTATCGATATGTGAACCCCAGTCCTTGTTCCAGCGCGGTGGGTACATCTTTATATTTGCCTAATATGGGGAGACGCTCGTCCGGCATTGAGATATTTAATATAATGAGTTGATATTTACAGGTTATATCTAAGCCTACATATTCGTTTACGAGATATACTTTATGTGCTTATGATATTAAACTAGCAAAAAGCGGTGTTTTAGGAGCGCTAGCGAAGTTTTATGTCTAGTAATAATTACTGATTTTATGTTTGTGCTTAACTTAAAAAAATCTTTTTAACTTAACAATGTTCTGTTAAGTTAACAATGTTACTACCTATATGTTTACATCGATACTAGTTCTTTAGTTTTCGAACAGACGGCGTTAGTAGTAACAGTCCAGTTGATATTACACATGTCTTCTTGGTTTTATAATTTGTATAAAATAATATTTTTATGAGAGATAACAAATCTAGAAATAAATTGAAATTACTATGCCAAAGTCCAAATCTGAAAAAATTTCAGTAAAGTGTACCACAAAAATTCATAGATTGTGGGATAATGTTATATACTATAGTTGTATATACATTTTGACCAAACGAAACGATATCTTTGTGAACTATATGTGTGCCTACGTGTGACCATGATGTATAATGTAATAAACTATTTATATAACTATTTACATCAAAATCCGTACAGTAGATTTCACATGAAACAGTAACAAACATTATCATCACAAACTTTCTCCTTTATAATATTAATAAGTTAGATAGATAGATAGATAGATAACACTTTATTGCTCACCAAAAAACAAGTACAAAAACAAAATGCATAATTACAATACTTCTTGGCAAAACAATAGGCGGCCTTATCGCTAAAAGCGATCTCTTCCAGGCAACCTAGCTTAAAAGAAATTCTTAACTAATCTGGCGATGTAGGTGGAGCAGAAAAATATAGGACTGTACAATTTAAATATACATACTTACAATATTTTATAAATTTAATACATATATAAATATAATAGTAATATATATACGTATATACAAAACAATCTAGATAAATATATTTGTTAACATTATATGTGACAAGCACTTTATATTAATTAACAATATTACAATAGATAAATAAGTAAATGTATTACCTATATATTAGACATATTTATTTAAAGACAGATAGTGCTTTCGAAGGGAGTTCCGAAAAGTAGATAATGTTTTGGCCTCTCTGACAGTAAGAGGCAACGCATTCCAGAGTTTGACAGCCTGCACTGTAAAAGAGTTACCGTAAAAGGATGAAGTGTGTGCAGGTGTCAGGAGTCTACGATATGTGTCGGAGCGCAAATTGTGAGAAGTGGAGAGGCGAAGGAAATCAAAACGTTCCTTAAGGTATGGAGGACTATTAGGATTAAATAGTATATTATAAAGGAGAGTTAGAATGTGAGTATTCCGGCGAAAACGAATAGGAAGCCACTTGAGCTTCATACGAAATTCAGAAACATGGTCATATTTTCGCAAACCAAATATGAACCTGATACAGAAATTCTGAAGTCGCTCAAGTTTATTTAGCTGTTCTAAGGTTATGTCTAGATAGCAGGCGTCAGCATAATCAAATATGGGAAGTAGGAGGGACTCTGCAAGCATAATTTTGGTGGCAGTGGGCAAAAAGTTTCTCAGCCTTCTAAGAGACCTAGACGATAGAAAAACTCTGCGACTCAATTCGGACATGTGGGGCCTCCAAGACAATTCACTATCCATTACTATTCCCAAGTTTTTAACTGTTTCACTCAGAGGGATAGTAGTACCGTCAAAAACAACCTTCGGTAAAGCTGGCCAATTAACTTTGGCTTTCATTCTTGGGCTACCGATGACTATCACTTGAGACTTTTGAGGGTTTACTGCGAGACCTAACATTGTACTCCAATGATGAATGTAATTCAGATCGAAATTAATTCGGTCAACAGCATTAGGTAAGTCATCTGGAGCAGCTTGGGTGTAGATTTGTAAGTCGTCTGCATAGAGGTGATAGGATGAAGTCAAATTATCGGAAATGGAGTTAATGAACACAGCGAACAAAAGTGGAGATAAAACGCCGCCCTGCGGAACTCCGGCAGCTAAATTGCACCATGACGAAAAATCGTCATCAACACGAACTCGCTGCCGGTGTCCATGCAGGTAACTGTGAAACCAATCCATTACTGTTGGAGATATGTTAAGACTGCGAAAAATTCCGAGCAAGATATCATAATCAACATTATTGAAGGCACTACTAAAGTCTAGCAGCGATAGTATAGTCAACTTACCATTCTCCATCCCATAACGGATGTCATCAGTTATTTTTAATAAAGCTGTTACTGTGCTGTGACCTGCACGGAACCCGGATTGATAGGGATTTAATAGTAAATTTTGACTGGGGAAGGTACTTAATTGTTTATGGACTACGCGCTCTAAAGCTTTAGACAGAAATGGAAGAATGGAAATTGGACGGAACTCTGAGAAGGATGTAGGGTTAAGTTTTTTAGGGAGAGGAATGACCTGTGCCTCTTTCCATGCTACTGGAAAGATGCCACTGGTTAATGAGGAATTAAATATATGGGTGATAATGGGATTGATGACATCTAGGATGGGGATAATCATATTACGACTGATACCATCGCTGCCGACTGCATTAGAAGAAATAGACTTAATAGCGATCTTAACATCACAATCAGATAATGGGCTAAGAAAAAAAGAAGAATGTGAAGGAGTTGGAATAGAAGAAAGATTTTTCAATGTATTCGACTTTATAGTATTGTCAAAATTTGAAACGGATGAGAAATGTTGATTAAGGTTATCAATGTTGAAGTTTTTTGGGACAGAATTTTGCACTGACTTACCAACTCCCAACGATTTTAGAAATTTCCATATCTTAGACGGATTACCATTATCAACTGATTCATGAATGTACCGGCGTTGTGCATCCCTACACACTCTATTACAGCGATTACGAATAGTTATAAAAGCCAATTTTTTGTCAGTGGATGGATTGACTTTATATTTGGTTTTGGCCAGAGATTTTATGCGAATAAGTTTCTTGATGTCATCGGTAAGCCACGGTGCAGGAAGGTGCTTAATTTTAACTCTTCGCATGGGTGCATGTGAGTCATACAGTTTTAAGTTTAAGATATTTATAATATTAATAAAATTTGCTATTAAGTAAACCCACCTCCAACATTAACTATAAGCACTCTTCTTCCTTTTTGGTCACGACCTTTCATGACATTAACAACTTTGTGTTCCAGAAATGCCTCTTTTTCGTGTTCTGGAAGCAATCCATCCAAGAGCGATGCGTTGTCACGTTTAAATTCTGCAATGCGACGCATCTGAAACAAGATAAATAAATTTGAAATAATTTCCCTCTTCTGCTAATAAACTTTAAATATTGCTCAGCATAGCCAGTGTCAAATATTCATAGACATATAATCTTTAAGTAAAAAGATCAGCCCAAATTCAGGACTTTGACTGACGCCAAAAAAGTGAGTTCATGTAGCAGCTTGATAAGGCACATCTTACAGTATTTTAATAACAATTATTACTATAAATGTGAATTTTTATAAAAAAAATTAACTAGTGTTGTCCATTTTTTGAATATAAAAAAGATAAACATTACGTTTCAAGTATCCACTAAAACCCTGCCATAAATTAATTATTTTATCAAAGGCTTAAAATGGTTATGGGTAATATAATGTACACTTGGTACCATAGCTTCACTTCAAAAGATGTCAAGTCCATTTCTAATAGCTTTATTTACTCGAAAACATTTTTAAGACTGTTAAATTTTACGATCGTTAAATTGCTCAAGACAAGCTTAACAACACTATTTATAGATAAAGTTTACATAAAAGTATTACACCTAGGTCATGAAAATACCAAAGGTAACATAGTATATATCCAAATATGTAAATATTTCGCAAACTATTATAGTAACTAATGATCAATCACCTAGTTAAAAACGTATATTTTGTTTTATTGTATAAAACACATTTTTTAAACCAATTCAGTCAATGAAAAGATACTTGTTAAGATTAATTAATTTACTTATTTGCAATAAAATGTCTTCAAACTTTCGATTGGTATAGAATTTGTTTAATAAACGAACCGGTGAAATGTTAAAAAAAAAATATTAATTAGGCAACCCATATGCAATATATTTATTGACACCTTTAATTAAATATGTTTCATCAAATAAACACTCGGTGAAGGTCGTTGTATAGCGGGATAGCCTATTATCAATGTATCTATTGTCATATCGATAAACTTAAGTATTTGAAATTCATGCGTATTAGTTTAAACATACGAAAATAAAGATAGAATGTTTTGGATTATAATCACAGAGAATAGGAATTAATATTTCCTATTACTTATAACTAAATGAGAGCTATTAAAACCTGCAGCCTTTACTGTGGAAGCGAGTCGAACAAGTTCACTTTGCATTTCCTGACCTAACTACCAATTTGTGCAAGATTCTAATCAATACAAGTATTACCATACCAGATTTTTAATTCGAAGCCAGTTTCTATGGAGAAATTGTTAGCTGATATAAATGTATTAGTTTTATCCAATAGTTTTCAATAGGGCCCTGGCGAGGCTCGGGATCCTTATTTACAAAAAACAACGTATGATATATGCGCCACGACCGAAGCAGAGGTTCGTGCCAGTCGAAGAGGTAGGCCAATTCCAGTTGGGATCGTAGCTTTAGGCTTACGCTACATCACGCGACCCCGACCCAGGAGGATGCAGGAATACTAAGGGGTTTAAGGTATACCCGAGTGCTTAAGACAAATCGCTGGATCATACAAAACAATTATCTAGATGTGAATGTTTTCTTACTTTTTCTTCATGATGTCCACCTTGACCGCCAGTACGTGGTAATTATAAGAAAACAATATAAGTAGACTAAAAGATCAGAAAAATTACCCAGACGGTAGATGCTTTCTAGCCAGGATTCTAAATGAAATGAAAATCTTTATTTGTATACAACATGGATAACAATCTCTTATGATATGGTGAGGATATGTTTTGCCATTTACTGACATACAATTTTTTTTTAAACTAATATGTTTTATGAACATCATATACTTTTATTAAATAGTAGTTTAAGGCTATTACAATTTGTTGCACAATTTTGTCACCTTTGTGTCTAAGTTAATACCACCCACGCCATCTGAATACGACACGGACACGGTACTACGACTACAAACAAAAAAAATGCATTTGATTCTTTATAAATTAATCATTTATAATTAGTACATCTAAATTACGTCTAAACCTTAACAAAGTATTGCTTTATCATTGTTATTGTAAAGCTTGTAAACAAGTTTGAGCTATCTATAAATAATAAATTTTGGTATCGCCAAGTAACCTTCTTTCGGCATATATAAACTTTTCTTCTATTCTATTAAATTATTCCTTAAAATCTGACGGCGCGTTCCCTTTTCGCACGTGACGTCAATCATTCATCTCATGACATCAAATAAAATAAATTAAATATTCTCCGCACATTGGAATTATATAACATACAATAAATTAATATTAAAATATATAAAATAAATTAACATACAATAAATATAAAATATAATTAATATCTCTCAGCGCCGCACCAACCAAATATTGTAAATATCTCTAAATCTATAAACCAAATATATCAAAATCTACAAACCACGTTTTAGCACTTAAAATAAATATATACAATATACAAGACAAGAAAAAACTATTAAGTGAATAAATAGTGATCAGTGAAGTGTACTGAGAAGAGGAGCAGCTGTGTTTCACTTCCATTTATCAGGTGAGTGCGTGCTCCGATTCCCATTCAAAATTGACCCAATCTCATTTTCTTACTTTGAAGGAGTTCACTTCCCGCTAAACCCAGCGCCGCCGCTACAAATTTGATAAGTGTTAAAAAATTCAATCGCAAACAGAATAGGTACTTGTAGTAAAAATATCTTCGATTGAAGCATAAGTATCATGCAATCCTGTCTTGTTATCATAATAAGCGAATAGTTTACATTATTCGAAATAACAATGGGCCTCATTTCCTTGTTACTTTCGATAATATGGTGCATTACAACAATAAAGTAATGTAAACAATTTGCAAGTAATTTAATACTGCATAAGAATCGCTTTAAAAGACAAATGAGTAGATTCCAACGATAGGTCATGCTTATCACGCAGCCTATGTGATGGATGGCGAAGAGAGATGCGACACTCATATTAAGTGTGTATGTAATGTCCTCGTAATGACTATCTAATTTACTACAGAAACGCCAAAAAAATAATTTGTATTCAATCAGTATACACTTGGCATAGCTATGTACAAGTGTCGTTACAATTTCAATGCCAGTCGTATAAACATCAATTCGTCAATTTAGTTACTTTTCCTAGATTTGAAATACGTATTAATTAATTAAAATGTTGGCTACTCTTCTAATATACTCACATAGTCCAAACTAGAATCAAATCTTAGAGATTTGTGAGAGCCTTACGGGAGTACTGAGAAGCTACTTTACTAAATAATAAGGTTATTGTTCCCTGGATAAAAATTCCTAATCCAGACTACAATCTATGTCTATGCCAAATTTCATCCAGACCCATTCAGCCGTTCTGGCGTGATTGAGCCACGAACACCCATCCAAACTTTCGCGTTTATAATATTAATATAGATGTCTGTTCCAGTGAAAATGTCGCTATACAAATTAGGTTGCATTAAATTAGTGAATTTAGAAACCGTAGTTGTCCATAATCGTCATGTTATGCGTATAATCCCAGATGCATCCGGAGCACTCACACGAAACACAAAGACTTGTCTTCTAACTTTTCAGCTTCATTTCACACTATCTTCGACTTCTCGTATTGTGCGACACGCATATCAGCCCTCACAATGAGAAGCCAGCTTTTCTTTAGCTTTGTACGGAAACCTGAACGCGATATGGCTAGGTATTTCTTTCCCATTTACATTAATAGTTTCCGTAAAGCACAGTCGTACCATCGTAAACGACTCTACTCGTATGTCACGAACATAGGATTCACCTGATGAGTTTTCAGATGCTTCAGATGTACCTTGTATTAGGGTATATTGAAAGCTGTATTTTAATACACTTTATAAAGTTAATATATAAATCATTAAATAGGTCATACATACATACATAGTATTAGTCAGAATAGAGGAATGTGGAAGGAAAAGACATATTGTGCCGACCCTAATTGGGATAAAATATGGTGAAAGAAAAGAGAGAGACATATATACATACATAATAGCTAGCCTGTATCCCATGGAGTAGGCACAGACTATGGATCTCCAATTGCGACGATTCGATCCTGACAAACAACAACTTTCGCTTCACCTACTTTCATTGACCACTTCATACATGCACGTTTATTTAAGATGCTTTTTACCTGATCTCTCTTTAACACTTCTGATATTTGATCATGGTGTGTTCGTCTCGGTCTACCGGCAACAACTCTACCATGCACAATACTGTCACACACCTGCATTGTGATTCTACTTTTATCCATTTTCTACATGTCCAAACCACCTTAATATTCCTTTTTCAACTCTTGTTATTAAATCTTCTTTCAATCCACAACGAACCCCTATCACACTGTTTCTTATCATATCATTCAAGCTAACCGCACATATACTTCTCAAAGCTCTCGTTTCAACTGCATTTATAACTTTCACTGCCATTAAATGAGTCTATTGACTCATCTAATGGCATAAATCCTTAGCATATAATCTATTGATTATATGCTAAGGATTTTAATAATATTATCGTACGGTAATATGATGTTAATCGTTTTTAGCTCGATGGTTACATCGAATCGAATCGAGTCAAATCCATTTTAGTGCCCATTTTGAGCAATTTATTTTAATTTATAATTTAAATATTATTTATGGATTCAGATTTGATAGCGTTTTCCTACTTCGAAAAATTCAATGGACTTTATTTAGACGCATATTCAAGAACAAACTGTTTCAATTCATTTATATAAAATTAATAAATAATAAATTTCTAGATTTGAAATACTTGCATTGTTCAAATCTATTTAATCATAGAAATACATGTGTATTAAAATAGCGGATGTTATATTAATTACACCTATTTCAAATTAATACTAAATTTACATTATGTTAAATAAATTTAATTTTGGAGTAACTTATTGTTGTTTTCAGAACATCGTATAACTGCGTAGTATTCATTTATTTACGTTTTTATATGGTACATAACAGATATTTTGCGCATCGTATTTAATGCAGCACTATACTCTTTTTAATCTATATCCATACTTACATGATTATTTAGTATTATACGTAATTAGATAATAGATTAAAATAGACGTATGATTAGATCTAAATTTGTTTATTTGGCTTTTACACCCTACTCAATCGATCATCGTATAATTTTGCATATACAATTTGAGGAGTACAAAATAGGATGTGGGGTACGTTCCATCCAGAGAAAGTACTCTTTCTGAGGGATAAAAAATAACTTCTAGGCAGTGTTTGTACTGTTGTAATATAGTTATTTAATTGTAATTGAGTGGCAAAAGCTAAAAGTGACACGAACAAAGTTGCGGTCAAATCAAACAAATATATTTATTCATTGATTATAATTTCGTTTAAAGACTTATATTGAAAACAAAAAATATAAAAAACTACGATAACGTAATACGATGTTTTTCTTTATTTTTCTATTTAACTTTGTCACTTTCCTTGTTCCACAAATACGTCATATCACACTATATTTAATTTTAAGGGTGGTGTAGATTTCTTAAGGTGGTCTAACTTCTAGCTAGCTAATAAATAATGTACGATTGTTATGACATGAGCATAAAAACATTATATAAATAAAAAATCTATTAATAACAAAGACAGTCAACATTGATAAATATTACGCATAACATTTTGCTATTTGTTATACTGTTGAACTTTGTCATGTTTCTTGTTTTTCTGACTTACAATTATCATTCTACGAAAGGTTACCTATACTTAACATGAAATTAAAAAAAAATATGAAAATAGAAAGCTAAATAAAGCATCAACTATGATAAACATTACGCATTACGATGTTTTGCTGTCTGTTCTATGATCTTTGTCATGTTCCTTGTTTTTACGTTACTTGAGTTACGTTATCACCGTCCAAAGGCCGTTGCTATGGCGATGGATGGCCTGAGGTTACTCAATCACTAACCGGCAAACAACTGATTACGAATAACATAACAAGCACGTAGAGATTGCCTCCAGACCAAGCATGGAGCTTGGGCAATGATAATTTTGTTATTAAAGTCTAATGGCGATGAAATGGTGCAACACAAGTCGGTAACTGGAATGGTGGACATACCTACATGTGCACTAACACATTCAAATTACAATTGTGCAAAATGTTAACCTGTCTAAATGAAGATGTATGTTGTAATACACAAATGTCACAGAACCGGGGGACATTTTAATTTTATCGGTTATGTACATGATGCTGTTCTAAAAAAATACTTAAACTACGCGTAAGTCGTCGAACTTAAAATGTAAACTAATAAATAATAATAAAAAACAATAAAATAGTAATAAAAATCGCCGGATGAACACACATATTGTACATCTCCAAATTAATCAAATTACGCTTGTGTTATGGGTAATAATATACAGCTGATCCCAGACACCCAGATCAAAGTAAATAACGGAGAAAATTAGTTTCTGAAATTTACCATACCAGGAATCAAAACAGGAGCCCTCTACATTACAGTGAGGTAAGCTGGCAAACACTTTGCCCGCTTAAACAAAAGCCGTTAATGAAAATGAGAGAACCTTAAAGTATGAGAAATCTAATCTCAAAATATAGTGTTAAAAATGTTTACCAAAAATTGTAATTAAAGCACATGCATTGAAGTTGAGGTTCATGGTAAACTTAAAGTGATAAACTTGCTACTCGCTTCAATGATTTTTAAATTGGAAAAGTGGGCATTACATTATCCAATTTGCAGAGCGCTAAATCTGATTGATGCGCAAACTGTAGCTCGCTAGATCCATAGATGAGAAAGCTTTGTGGCAGAGCCCACATGATCACACTAGATTGGATCAGTAACTGCCCTACTGCCTTTACACCATTCAATTTTAGCACACTAGCTCACCTAGCGCTCTGCATATTGGATAATGTAATGCCGGCATAAAGCTTTAAGGCGTTTGTCAAACGCACGTGTCCTTCGTACGCTTATGTACAAGAAAAACTTGCAAGAACAGGTGCCCGACATATATGTATTACGCTTAAATGTAGTATGCATATTGTTACATACCGACAAATAAATGCGCACACCTGCACGGCGTAAAATGCCGTATATTGCCATCTTTGATTTAGGAATTCTTTTGTTTACTTTGTGTTTAGAATTTTTAATCCAGAAAAACACGCTATTGTTATTAACTTGATTTATGGCCGTCGAAGCTTGCCAGGTGTGCGGGATTAACTTGGTGAACGCGATCCTTTGTGCTATTCTTATACAATTTAGTATAAAACAATGCCCGAACGGAGGAGTAGGGCAGTCAAGCGACGACTACGATACGAGTAAGACTTGTGTAGTACTTTCGATTAGCGATATAGTGACGGACTTTATACAGTGTGAACTGGTTGAATCCAGTTTTATTTGTACCTGTTTTATACGTGTTTGTACAGTTCTAATAAACTCTATAGTAATTCCAACGGCATTTATTTTAATTGGAGTCCTGTAGCTCGTAACACTACAATGGAATTTCTAAAGTCGATAAGTGACGGACTTTGCGCGTGCGCGTTGAATTGCATTGAATCGTGCAGTGTGAACTGGTTTTGTACGTGTTTGTACAGTTCTAATAAACTCTATAGTAATTCCAACGGCATTTATTTAAATTCGAGTCCTGTAGCTTGTAACAATATGTACATTACTTCTTTGATTTTAGTTATTAGCTTCTCGTATAATATTTCTCTTGATATAAATTAAAGAGTTTTGTCAATAATTTGGTATTGTAATTGTGTGGTATTGTCAGAATCGATGACATTATACTCGTATATAATATGACACCGGGATTAGTATGACATCATAATGGTAACTAACAAATTCTTGATGCAATTACAAATCATTATTATTTGAAAAGTATTTAATGTTTGTACGATATACATGGGCATCTCGTAGATATGAATATTATTTCCATATGCATAATATGTGTACCAAACCGGATTCCATATTTGTTTATCTCAATACATTGGCCCGATGTTTGCCTAACAACGGTCAATTGTTATCAACGAATGATAATAAGTTATTTATTGTACTTATTGGAAATTTTAATTCCCTCATCACAATCACTATTAAATTTTAATCATATCTTAATATATTAAATTAGATGACCTACGTACGTACGTATATATGTTTTGTGTTTATCGTTATCGGTTATTTTTCTTTTTATAAGCAATGCAAGGTCACACCGCCTGATTAGCATAGCGGCTTAACGT
Organism: Dendrolimus pini; assembly: GCA_949752895.1. Classification (NCBI taxonomy): domain Eukaryota; kingdom Metazoa; phylum Arthropoda; class Insecta; order Lepidoptera; family Lasiocampidae; genus Dendrolimus; species Dendrolimus pini. Next base: position 18,491,280 of record OX457127.1, read on the forward strand.
GTAGATATATTGCAACTCACGAGGATAGGACGCTCGTTGTTTTAGGGTTCCGGTACCTATAGGTAATAAAGAAACCCTCGTGACCTCATACTATCGTCTGTTTATCAGGCCCCCATAAACAAATAGCATTAGCGCTAAACGAATAGAAAAGGTAATGTATGGGAATAACATATCGCTACACTAAGTGTGATGTGTGAATCAAAAAGTTCTTAGAAGTGCATATATAAAAACTGTCACTTGTTTTTGTCAGTTCATTCGCACGTAATAAATAGTTTTGTGGAATATTTGAAATTTAAACATTTTATCTGGACTCAAGGACAAGCGTAGAAATTGTATTACGCTTCAAGCCATCAATCGCTTACGAGTCTTTCACGCTACCTTCCAGCCTATTCTGGAGGCTTATTTTAAGCATAGCTGAAGGTATGAAAAACAAAACATCTTGTTGCTAATTACTAATATTCAAAGGATATTTAATATATCACTAATCAACACCGTGTTAAAACAAATACATCTTCTATTATTAAATGAGTATGTAATTTCATATCTATTCGTAGCCTTGAAATTAATTGTTTCAGTTCAAAAGTCCGATTTATATCAAGTATCTATTTCAGATACCTATTATCTATTATAGATCATAACATATAATCACATTTCTAGTTGTTTACTTTGTTCAACACTGTTAGATTATTTAATATCTTAGTTAAATCGAAAATTATTATCACTAGGCCAATTTTAATTAATTAAATAAGAGAGCTATACATTTTTTAATCAGAATAAATTCAAATGCATTTCTTTGCTTAAAACATTGTATTTAAATGCAAGATAACATGACGAAAGAAAAGCTCGTTCACATGTTTTCCCATGAGCCTTGCAGGGACAGATGAACAGTAGAACCCTAAAATATGTATGTACTTACCCAGAACTAAAATAGAATTAGTGTGTTTATTTCAGATTGCAACATATATCCATGACATGAGTGCATCCGGGTCGCATCGATAAAGTCAACCATTGAATGTCAACAGCAAAATAATCCAAATAAATAAATAAATAAGCATTAGATACATACAGAAATTGAACAACATTGTAGCTAGAACACCACCCACATTAAAGAATACAACACACAACGATGATCTAGTGGGTACTTCCCGCCATAGTTTTCTCCTTGCGTTATGATATGGTGTTTTTAAAAAGAGCATTATAAAGTTTCTTAGAGGTCGGCAACGCGTTGGCGACATCCCGGGTGTTGCAAACGACTATAAACGACAGTAGCCACTTTCCATCAGATAGGCCGTCTGCCTGTTTGCTTAATTCAGGCAATAAAAAAAAACAGTTAAGTTTCAATATTTTGGGAACGTTACCAACTAACGGTGAATTGGGATTTGGGACCTATTATTTTAAAATTAAGTTCTAGGATGTATTACATTTGTATATTTTACTTTAAAGTTGGTGTGTTTAAAGTGAAAGTAAATTTTAATTGCAAATAAGCAAACACAGATATAAGATAGATCTATTACATTATTTTGACTTATTTCAGAAATTTCCATTTTATATTTCAAAACTTCGAGGGGAGGACATGATTTATATATAACTTTGGAAATCAATATCTCACCACCTATGGAGTTAAACATCACTATGATTTTTGAAGATCTGATTAATGATATCTATATGTATACTGAAAATTTTACAACCCTCAGTTACATGCATGGCAGCGACCCACTAACCTTTAATATTTATCCAAATGTATCAGTAGATACTTATGACGATAGAAACAACGTTTTTGGAATAATTAAACTGTGATAAGTCAATTGTAATAGTTACTGAATATTCATGTCAAGTAAATGGCTCAATACGTTGGTAAATAGATCATGTATGCGCCCTTTGGACTATTCCTCAACTGCTATAATTCGAATCAAGGTCTAGTGTTGAAATAAATGTAATGCAATCATACTTCAAACTTTGCTTATATTTTCGTGTCACCTACTCTTGCTCTGGAACTATTTTAAATACGTACACTGACCTCTATTATTAAAATTACCTCAGGGCTGGCTCCTGTATGCAAATGACAAGCAAATTTTTGTATCAATTTAAAGCGCTGCATGAGAATGTCTCTTGAACTACTGTTCTTACTAAAATTAATCGCTTTTTAGTTCACTGGAACTCTAGAATTCAATACCTTGATTTCCGCGCCAAAATGGCACCAGTCAGTTAAGCACAAAAATAAATACATAGCAACCTAACCAGGGATAATAATAGTGAAGACTGGATAGATATTAGCTACGATTTTGTAAATAATACTAAGTTTAACATTTAGGGCTGTCACCGAGATAAAATCGCAGTCGAAAATGTAGACACAACACAAATGTAGCCAATTCAATATAAAAATTTAATTTAAATGGAATTATTTATAGTTTAGATCACTATCGTCAATTTATTAAATTTGGCAAAGGTTGTTCGAAAAGTTGAAAAACGCCTGACCATGATTCCAAACAGCAATTCCTTCTCAATTAATTATACATACGCAATAGCTGATCGTGGTTTATAAACACATAAAACAATAGAAGTATTTTCCAATAAAATAGTTTTCGACTGAAACTGGTAGCAATCAAATTAGTCACCCAGTCCAATGTCACTAAATGATAAGTTGATGCTCGAAAAATTATATTTTTAATACATTTTTAACTCAAACTTTTTTATTTTAAATTTATTATTTTTAATAACAATAATGTAAAATAAAGTTTTTATATTCCGAGAATTTCAACAAGGTGCGCGTTCAAAGGTTACACAAGATCAAGAAAAAGCTGTAGTTTTCTATAACTTGCGCGTATAGCTAGCTAATGTATCACTAAAAATATTTAAAATTATGCCAAACATAGCTTCAAAACCTTGATAGACTGGCCGTTTCTCTTATACTCACGCACAATTCAAACCATGCATCGGCGCATTATGTAAGAACGTATTTCGTAAAAGAAGTAACAGTAAACAATAATTCATAGTCAAATCCATGGTAACATATTACTGCGAAATCAACCATGTGTTTGTTACTTTTTCGGCTTAAATGGCTGAACCACCCATAGTGAAATATACCAAGGAGATGGATAGTAAGAGTCGGGCTACCATTTACCCAGTGGCGTAGCTTGCCATAGATTAGACGGACCTTGTATCAAATGTGTTGGGGGGCCCAAAGAAAGGGTAAAAAAATATGAAAGAAAAAAATGCTCGAATTGAATTAAAATAATTATAATCCCTATTAATATTATAAATGCGAAAGTAACTCTGTCTGTCTGTCTGTCTGTTTGTCTGTCTGTCTGTTTTTCTGTCTGTCTGCCTGTCTGTTCCGTTTTCACGTAAAAACTACTGGACCGATTTGGCTGAAACTCAGTATATATATATTTTTTCGATGCCGAGAATGAACATAGGATACTTTTTATCCCGAAAAATGGGATAGTTTCCGGGATAAAAATATATTTGTCTTTCTGTTTGTTATGCTTTTACGGAAGAACTAATAGGCCGATTTGGCTGAAATTCGGTACGTATGTAAATTAAATACCGAGGGTGGACAAGGGATACTTTTCATTTTGGCCTTTTCGGTTATTTTGACCATGTCGGTCACTGTGGTCTTTTTGGTCATTTTGGCCATGTCGGTCATTTTGGCCTTATTGGTCATTTTGACCATTTTGATCATTTTGGCCAGTTTGGTCATTTTGGTCTTTTTGGTCGTATTTGCCTATTCCGTCATTTTGGCCATGTAGGTCACTGTGGCCTTTTTGGTCATATTTGCCGTGTCGGTCATTTTGGCCTTTTTGGTCGTTTTTGCCTATTCCGTCATATTTTGACCATTTTGATCATTTTGACCTTTTTGGTCATTTTTGCTATTTCGGTAATTTTGGCCTTTTTGGTCATTTTTGCTATTTCGGTAATTTTGGCCTTTTTGGTCATTTTGGCCATTTTGGTCATTTTGACCATTTTGATCATTTTTCCTTTTTGGTCGTTTTTGCCTATTCCGTCATTTTGATTTTTTGCTCATTTTGGTCGTTTTTGTCTATTCCGTCATTTTGGCCATGTCGGTCACTGTGGCCTTTTTGGTCATTTTTGCTATTTCAGTAATTTTTGGTCATTTTGGCCATTTCAGCCTTTTTGGTCATTTTGGCCATGTCGGTCATTTTGGCCAATTCGGTCATTTTGACCATTTTGGTCATACTTTTGTCGCAAAAATAAAACCAAAATAGATGAAAGTTTGAGTGAGAGAGAGTGTTTCTCAAGTTTATAGATATAAAAAATCATAATCTATAGAAAAAAGTGCGATAGTAACTCGATATGTCTGTCTGAATACCGAAAATGGACATAGATACTTTTCATCCCGGGAGATGGCATAGTTTGCGATATAAATAAATAAAAAAAGTAAATCTTATGAGGGCAATTAGCACCAATATAAAAATATAAAACAACTAGAGTTTAACCTCCAGTATTGGTTATAAGTTATACTTAATGCTCGTAGTAGCTAAATTAGACAAAAAATTGGTATATGAAAAGATACATTTTGCTCGCCTTTTCTCGGCAAGCTTATTTATCAAATCCTCCATAGCTGAAGGCAAATAGACTTTTTCTACATTTGTCGCTATAGACAATAATGACAAGTCTGATAGCAGTTCCTGTTGGCCCAGCAATTATTCTCAAAAATGTAATTAATCTATGAAGAAAGATAAAAAAAAAGAAAGAAAAGAAGAGAACATTATGGGAATTCAAAAGATTGTGGAGAACATTTTGGGAATTTTTGTTTAAACACTTTCGGGGTCCCTGTAGTCTGGGGCGGTCTGGGGGCCCCGTATCATTGATACGGCTGATACGGCGGTAGCTACGCCCCTGCCCTTATCTTAACAAACAAACAATCTTGACGAGGGTAAACTAGGAGAAAAACATATGTAAATTAGCATGTAAATTTACATTTAGGATTTGTTATAAAAAATAAACAAATACATATTTCAGCGCTGAAATTGCGTTTTCACTGCACTCAGACAGTGATTAAATATTTTTAGACAACATTTGTTTAAATTTGAAACTAAAAAAATCTAACAAATAGAAACCGACTTCAAGAGTAAGGAAAAAGCAAAAAATACATTTTCTACCACATCTTGAAGTCGGTGCCAAAAAAACATAAAAATTACTACATGCCAGGGTATCTCTTTAAAAGAAATATTTCGAATTTTCTTAAAATGAAACTATACAATATCAAGCATGATATCCCGTTTTGTAGTGAATCCATTCGTCACTACGTATTGCAAATACATAATAATTAATTGTGGTAGCAAACTAGCAATTGACATTGGTTGCTTTACGGTGTTTATCAAAGCAATCATAACATTTGTACACACAAACATAACTAAGGATGAACGGACGACGCTAAACAAACCATCCTTGCACAAATACTACACACCACAAAGGATTTTATCACTTAAATTATTGAATCACGGTTTCTTTATTAAGCATTTTTATATTTGTAAATTCCTTACTTAAGCAATAAACGTTCAAATTATTCAAATATTCATTGACGTGGATAAAGAAAGTGAAATTAAAAATCTAAGACTAATTTGTTACAAAGATACTGTGTGTGGAAAGTTGAAGATACACGGAGCAGACGAATCCCAGGCTTCGAAGCGGACGCTCCAAGATCGACTACGATTTAACGCTAAATGTTCTTGATATATAAAAATGAATGTTTGTCTGTATGTCCTTTATAAAATCGTAAACTATACATTTGATCATGTGATGATCTTTAGCAAAGTTGTTGTGCATGAGTCAGAGAAGGTTTCTGAGTTGGTTCACAATTGGACCCGATAAGTGGCGCTGCTGTCGGCATATCGATTGAAGCTTTTCCGGGCAGGACGTGTGCCGGGACAGCTAGTTGATTATAATGAAAACACACTCAAAAAATTGGGTTTTTGCACTTATTCATTAAGCATACCATATTATATCTGCATATAGAAGACACGTTTCTTTTAAATTCTATCCATACAGAGCCAATAAAATTGGAAAAATTATTGTGACGTAGATGCTTACATACTACAATATATACAGACGGATATCACGAAATCAGAAGAGGTCAATTATTGTCTCCCGACTACATAACCTTTAAAATTAAATTATTTTCTTTCTGTCTAGGAATGGTAAAAGAACACTAATTCTTTTAGCCATCCTGCCTGTTATGTCGTCACCCACAGCCAGGTGGTAGGACATTTGCCCGTCTAGATGGCTACCACCCCTGGTCTAGCATATGCCGCCATAACAACTATGACTTGTGTTCCGGCATTTATGGCCAGTACAGAACATTTTAGCACCTTTGGTGTTGCAAATGGCTATAGGCGACGATAACTATTTCCATCATGTAAGCTAGCCATCGGCCTATCTGCTGTTCTCCAACAATAAATAAAAGTTAGCTACCTACATAATATATCATAATGCATTGTTGTGTACAAAATCAGTTTGGCACTACACAGATACACGATTTTTGCAAATTACACTATCTAATGACGGTTATTTAACTAATGCAACATCTAAAATTTTAAAATTATCTTGTAAGAAAATAAAGGTTATATTTTATAATACCATAGAAAAAGTATTTTTTTATCCATGATAGTAAAATAATCATACCAACTACTTACCATAGAAAAAGAATATTACCCCCTACTTAGATTATGGCATAAGATAAAAAAATAATTCTCAGATAATTTATTTACATTATGAATTAAACAAAAGTTTATTTAGGTGATTATTAAATTATCTAATATTTTCTTAAGTTTTCGCGACTTGTACACATAATAAAACTACGTTTTAACGGTTTTAAGCGCGGTAATTTATTTGATTTTTGGTTTATCCGACGTTTCGGCCGCTTTTCAGTGGCGTGGCAGTTTCAGTTCACGGAAGACTTCCGTGACCACGGAATCCAAAATTCTAATAATCAAATCAATCAATTCCAAAAATCAAATAAATTACCGCGCTTAAAACCGTTAAAACGTAGTTTTATTATATTAAATTATCTTCATTGCGTATGATAAAAAAATATTTATATTTAAATAATATGTGATCGTTTGTATAAAATCTCCTATTACGAGACTTAAGAATGTAATTGGAACATCTAATTAGTATATAAGCTGACACATAAAATTATACATAGGCTGTATCTTCCGACAGTCACTCAAGCTGATAACAGATATGCTTATCATGTGCTGATATACAGTGAACTTTGACATTGCCTCGGCATCTTATCTCACTTCACCCGGCAACAACCGCGGCCAGTATTGGATATTTACAAACAAATATGCAATAAATAGTCCTTTCCGCTAAGTACTTTTCCAATAATCTAGTTTTGCACTTTGAGCCATTTAGTCAGACCGTTATGTCATCCTATCATGAGACAACATCGTTGTCTAGGCTTGAATAAAAATATGTATGTAATGTTTTTGTAACACCGTTGCATTTATACAAAAGAACCACAAATTGGAACAAATCTAAATTATTTCTAGTTAGTATTAGTTATTCTTAAACTCTTCAAATCAATCAAAGTTTTTATTCACTGCTAGCGAACAACAGGCAGGCTGACGACCCACCTGGTGGAAAGAGGTTACCGTCGCCTATGGAAATTTGCACAACTCAAAGTTGTTATAGCGATATGTTCTAAACCAGGATTTGTAGACATCCAGACAATGACAAAAGGATAAATGCCCTACCACTTGGCTGAAGATTGTTTTATCGCCACTTACAACAGACATCCAACCATAGATTTTTTGTTATGTCTCCATTCCCCCACGTATTAATTTTAGATTTTGGTTTCGCGTTTTCCTCGGAACAAATATGAAAATAATACATGTATATGTAGAGACATAACCTAAACTTGTAATGACATAATAATAAGGATATATTACTGACTGACTACCACTAAGCATAAAGTTAAAATCGCAAATAAGCCACAACGTGTCAGAAATAAGAATTTTTAGCCACACTAAAAAGAATGCTTACCTATAGAGTGACTCTAACCATTACTTATTTAAGAAACAAGAAGTGCCTTGACCTTTAACTACTTAACTTACTTTTCGCATGTAAATGCGTTACATAATAATGCGTAATATGTTCTAGCAACCAAAAACGCGTTTTGTGTCACTTGCAATTAAATAACGTGTACGTCTCGGGACGCCCGACATAAGTGATAACTTAAACTAATCTAAGTTGTACTATTCAATATTGAATTTGTTTAATTTGAGAAGCCTGCCTACCGCTGCTATATGCGTGAGAGAAAGGGAAACAAGACAGACTGGCGCTGTAACGCGTTACGCAACGAAGCGGTTTACCCTCTCATATGACAGCTACGATACCACTATTTATATAACCACCGTCTAAAAGTTAAAAACATATTATTTTAAAGTAGTATTACTTTCGGTGTATTCAGGTACACTTCGGTAGATACTTTATTTAAATACGTAAGTGTGATTGTGTAAATACCGTATCCATTAAGTTTAACAAAAATGTAAAAAACACTAAAAAACTAAAAAGTATAAAATAACTTATTTCTAAAGCTATTATTATTAATATATATTATCTTAAACATCTAAAAGTCGGTGCTTAGTAATTTTCAAAATATACCTAGTAATTTTTATGTTTTACTTTGCACCGACTTCAAGATGTTTTAGATAATATATATTAATAATAACAGCTTTAGAAATAAGTTATTTTATACTTTTTAGTTTTTTAATTTATGAAGTCAGTTTTTTTAAACGAAGTTTTTTTTATTTGTTACTTTTTAACCGACTTCGAAAAAAGGAGGAGGTTCTCAATTCGTCGGGATCATATTTTTTTTTTATGTATGTTCGCCGATTACTCCGTCATTTATGATCCGATTTACGTGATTCTTTTTTTGTTCGACGCGAAATAGCTGCCATGTCGTCCCCTAAAAATTTGACATAGTTTGGCCCAGTAGTTTTAATTTTACGATAATTTTTTTGTTCCCGGTTCTTGGGATCTATATTTTTTAAGAAGCGCGGCACCATTCGTAGGTCCGTCCACCCATACATAGCTAGACACTAAAAAGTAACAAATAAAAAATAAAAACTTCGTTTAAAAAAACCGACTTCAAAAACTAAAAAACTAAAATGTATAAAATAACTTATTTCTAAAGCTATTAAATATTAATATATATTATCTAAAACGTCTTGAAGTCGGTGCAAAGCAAAACATAAAAATACTATATTTTGAAAATTACTAAGCACCGACTTTAAGATGTTTTAGATAATATATATTAATAATAATAGCTTTAGAAATAAGTTATTTTATACATTTTAGTTTTTGAAGTCGGTTTTTTTAAACGAAGTTTTTATTTTTTAGTGTCTAGCTATGTATGGGTAGACCTACGAAAGGTGTCGCGCTCCTTAAAAAATATAGGTCCAAAAATGGGAACAAAAAAATGTTCGTAAAATGAAAACTACTGGGCCAAACTATGTTAAATTTTCAGGGGACTAAATGGCAGCTACTCTACATCAAACTAAAAAATAATCACGTAAATCGGATCATAAATCTCGGAGTAATCGGTGTACATACAGAAAAAAAAACATACCGATCAAATTGAGAATCTCCTCCTTTTTGAAGTCGGTTAAAAATAATTATGAGCACCCATAGAATCGGCGGCCCTGCCTGATAATATGTTTGCAAAATTTAACGATGATCTATTGCGTGAAAGCTTAACAAACAAACATTAGCATTAATATTTGTATGGATTTATATAACATGCTTATGAAGTGATTGAAAGTTTTATTTTTAAAAGCTAACCAGTAGTTTAAACTTTATCTATATATACTTAATATGTGTTAATATTGAGTAAAGTGTGTCTAATATATAGATATTTACATACAATATATACTTGCATTTTCAGACTTTTTGCTTTTGACTAACGATGCTAATTATATTCGCACAAATAATAATTTATTGTGTAACAATATCGCCAATGCGTAATAAACTTCTTGTAATTTATACGTAACGACCAATTATATATTTAATGTAGACAATATAAATATAGCCCACATAGCTTGCTAATCGAATTTGTATTTACGTACCATTAGCGTTAGAAGCCATTGTTTGACTTAAGACTTGACTGTATACCATATTATACAAAAGATATAAACCAGTTACGCCTATCATTGTGTGTGTGACTCTATTAATAATATTTTTTTCAACACTCTTGCTCATAACGTGGCTCTATGGTCACCGCAATTAGGCACAGAATGACACCCATAATCAAACTGTGATTAAAAAAATTATAACTCACTAGTGAGTTATAGATTTTTTTTTAAATTTTACTGGTTGAGTTGCTTTGTTCTTAAAAAAGTTTTTATTAAAAAAAAAGATCGTGTTCTATAGAACAAATAAATTAATTGTAATGTTAAATGTAAATTAATGTGCTCATTTCATGCAACTTCTTATTTAAATAGATAATTTTAACTCGTACGTGTTTAATAAATAAAACTTTCACTCATATATAACTTTTTTTTCTCTGTAATAAAAGAGAACTTTAAATTCCCCATTTTGTAGTGGCAGAATAGGCGCAAACCCTATGCGCGGAAAATAAAAAAAAACCTCATCCCTTTAGTCTGTGGCCGATCGCAATGCGCGCGCATAGGAAAACTGATTATTTTTTCCCGCCATAGCGAAACATTTTTCACAACTCGTTTTCACTGTTGAAATTATAGTTATTTATTAATTAAAATGTCTACAAGTACTAGTTACGAAGAAAATGATTTATGTTGTACACCGCCCGATATAAGACGTGAAGCCCTTAACGTTATGGAAAGTTTACTACCTGAAAACTCCAAGGAAAAATATCTATTTTATCTACTAAATAAAATGAGTTTTTGTTGTTATTTTATTCACAAGTGTGTTGAAAAACGTCGTATGATACACGTGTGTATTGATGATTACCGTCCTCGGCTCTCTTAAGACCCTCGCCTACGGCTCGAGTCTCAATGGCGCCTCGGCGGTAATCACCAATGTTACACACTAGTACCATAATGTACTATTAACTGTCGTCAGTTTTGTAAATATTATAAACCACTAAGGACAACAGGCAGGTTTTGATGTTAGCTATTTGTTAGATGCTAAAATAGCAAGTATAGAATATTATATACTTTTTTTATTGCAGGAGTTCAGCAGACAGGCAGACGGCCTACTTGATGGAAAGCGGTTACCATCGCCTATGGACATTTGCATACGCTGCTGCTCTCTTAAGGGAGACTGAAACCTGGTCACTAATACCGGAACATAACTCAAGGTTGTTATGGCGGCATGTTCTAAACCAGGGGTGGTTGCCATCCAGTCGGGCAAATGCCCTACCACCTGGCTGTGGGTTGTTTTATCGCCTCTTACGACAGGTCGCCCAGCCGCAGGAAATTGTATTCTTTCTCCGTTCCTGCACGGATACCCTTTCAAATTTGAGAATAGAACCGGTCAAAAAAATCAGTAAGGTCCAATTTAATACCGCATAGAAATAAATACGTTCTTAAATCACATAAGATGTATACTTGAATAAAATATACAAATAATTAACTCTCGATAGTTTAACACTCAACGAACCACAGAAAATTTTTAAATTGCCAAGAGTTCAAAATAATAAGAAGCAGTTTATAACCAAGAGCGGGGAGAAAAAAACGAGTAAAGTAGAGAGAGAGAGAGAGAGTTTGACCAAAATTCGAGATTTATTATTTTAACCTTTTGTACTATTTATAATTATTTAAAAATAAGTCCGTAATTTTCTGTTAAGCGAGAGACTTAATCTATCATTGTCCAAAAAGTTATAGCGTAGAGTAGCTTCAAATTATAGATAAGAAGGAAACGGGCGAGATACTATTCCTTCAACTTCAATTTACGAAGGGATCAAATAATATTGATTTTATTCAATTTACCGAATATTTTTCAAGAGACCGGGAAAAAAAATCACAATATCGAGAAATTCAACTTAACGAGTGTCAAATTATGAAAGAGTCGTCTGTACATAATCGCAAAGGTCTAGGACAAGTCCGATGAAATCAGTCGTTTAACCGCTCCTATAACTATTGGAGCGTTACCTAAACATCGAGGCATATGGTTACGCAAGAGCATGTTGTTGCAAGTGCTGTTGTAAAATAGTAACCATCATTAGCAAAGAATAACATTTGAATCTTAATAAATTTTAAGAGAATATTGAACACGGTATTATTTCAATTCCCCACCTATTACTGTATCCATCAGCTTTTGTTTTAACCTTTTCGGCTAACGGAGTTCTTGTGGCAGCTCGAAAAATTAGATTTTACTAAATGTACGGTTCAAAGTACAGCGTCTTGCTGACGCTGCGGCCTACTTTAGGTTACTTTTATATTATAATATTAGTAATAATGCTCACAAATACTTTGTGATTGAGTTGCTATCGAGTTGTTAATGAGTTCCTATTAGTTGTAACATATGACTTCAACTACCAGTAGAACCCAGAGATCAGCATCCAAGATCTAATAGTACGAGAATAAATGCCTGAAAGCAACAAGGTGTATTTTCTTCACTGTAAGCACCAGCACTCCACCAACTACTGCCAGAATCCACCACTACAAGCAAGAGCAAGTGTACAAACTGTACACCGAACTATTAAACAGTTGAGATTTTCCATACACAAACACAATTCTAGTTTGAAATAATTAATACAATATAAATAAAAAGGCCTAGCAAAGTTCCCGCCGAAAAGTACCGACAACGAGTGATTAAAATTATTTATATGGTGATATTTTAAAAGTAAGATGCTAAAGATGGTATTATTTAAAAAAAAATGTTATAATATATTGTAGCATGTGTGTATCCCAATAGTTTATTCAACAGTTGCGGAAAGCTATGAAAATACTTAGTAAGGCATTTGTCAAATTCCGAAGAGGAAGCCGGTATGAATCAATTCGCATAAAACCTCCTCCAGTGTATCTACTTTGACTATTTTCAATACAAAAGTTTAAAAGATAAACACAGTTTAATAATGAGTATTTTGTCGATAACATGAGAATTTGCGTAAGCGATCTCTTACGTTAAATGATAATGGTGTTATTTGATGCCAGAGGTCAAAACTTATTTTGGGTCATTGAACGAATGTTAAACAGAGAACTATTGGCCGTTTGTGTTTATATTACATAAATTGCATTAGATGATACAGAGAACATAAATATCTTTTAGGCAGCGTATATGTATGAACACACCAATCTTTAAAACTGTTGACGTTTCGTAGACTGTTTACAAGTCAGTATATATATATATATATATATATATATATATATATATATATATATATATATACACCAACTTTGTGACGTGGAATAAATAATGTTCTAATATATCTAAAATTACATGCGTACCTACATATGAAATTCTTAAAACAACTACGGCCTTACTTATAATAATCTCTTTAAGAAACGATTAGGCATCTCTTAAGTAAGACCCTAATCAATGAATATCTTTTTTTTCACTTATAAACGTGTATTACCTGTTGTTTACCTAAGAGGAGCACAGATAAACGAAATTTGAATGATTAACGTGTATCCAAAATATTCGACTAAAGAGGAGTTTATGAGTAATATGTCTAGTAATTAAGGTGTCAATTTGATACCGCTAAAAATATCACAGCTTCTTACTCCTCGACTTATGTGTGGGAAATTACTAAACAATACAATAAAATAAAAATTACTTACCAAAGCCAGTGCGCTTTCAGGGTACCATTTGCAAGGTCTCAGGAAGATAGTAAGCAGCTCATCGTCATCTCCGAAGGTCAAGTCTTTGTTTTCCTTAAGCAATTCCCTCAGCCTCTCTAAGGCTTCTTTAACCCTCTCGGGGGTCTCCCTTAATTCTTTCTCTGCTATTTCCTTGGTTTCTGGCGACAGCTCTGTGCTGCGCTCTAACCGAAATTCACTTGAACTCATCGTGTAATCGCTTATACCTGAAAGACAAGAAAACTTTCATTAAATTTATAATAAAGAATATACCCTTTCCATAATTTAAAACAAGTAACCGTAACTAAAGGTCACAACTTATTATTTACTTTGCTCACTTGAAAAACAAACGTAATTTTTTTTTTATTTCGGCCACATAAGATCACTTTCAGTGTAGTTGATTAAAACGCAGTTTATTGCCTTCTATGATTTAGGAATTCTTTTGTTTGCTTCGTGTTTAAAATTTAAAAACATCCTATTGTTATCGTACTTATTTTATGGCTGTTATTAGTTTCGAACGAATTAATCCTTGTTTTTTATTGCATTGCGTCGAAGCTTGCCAGATGTGCGTGAACGGGGCTTTGTTGGTATTATATTATACAGTTTAGTATAAAACAATGCCCGAACGGAGGGGTGGGGCAGTCAAGCGACGACTAAGATACGAGTAAGACGTGTGTAGTACTTTCGATTAGCGATATAGTGACGGACTTTATACAGTGTGAACTGGTTGAATCCAGTTTTATTTGTACCTGTTTTATACGTGTTTGTACAGTTCTAATAAACTCTATAGTAATTCCAACGGCATTTATTTTAATTGGAGTCCTGTAGCTCGTAACACTACAATGGAATTTCTAAACTCTAAAACCTGAGCACATTGCAATACGAATTACGAAAATGTATCACTTATGAGCTTTCAAAGCTTTAGCTGCGGTGTCCGGTAACAGTTAAGATTTAAAATCTAAACTACGTAATTTCAATTACTTTATGACAACTGCTCTTTTATAGCATGTAAGTAGAATAGAATAGAATAGAATATTCTTTATTGCACACAAGAAAATAATAATACACATGAATTAAGAATCTTATAACTAGTACAATCGGCGTTCTTATCGCTAACAGCGATTTCTTCCAGACAACCTTCTGGAGATAATTTTACATTTTTAATATTGGGTCGGTATTTCGTGCGCATAATTTAGAATATATACAATCATATATACATATATTACAAGTGAAAAAGAAATAAATACACATACATATTTGTATACAAATATATGTACATAGGGTTACATAGACATACATAAATTACTCTTTACAACTTTAAATAGTGATCTTTGAGGAGTTTATTAAAAGATGTAAGTGACTTGTACGATGTAAGTAGTATTGCAGTAGACGATTTTTCTTACTAAGTAATCTATGCAGACTGCTGCGGCTAGTCTAGACTATCACAACACGTTTATATGACATAAGAATTAAGTCTTCAGTAATAAATAAATAATGACAAATAACCCCCAATGATATCTCAATGAAACCTATTAAGACATAATTATCACATTATTTGCTGGTGATATAAAAACTAAGTAATTGCTACGAATTTTGTATGTTATTAGTGTAAAAGATCAATCACTATGTACTTAATCGACATATATTTAATACCCACATACTATTTGAGCATAAATCAAGATTTACTGATTAGTTATCTGGTGTCAAGTTTTTATTAACATTATCGGATTTGTGACTTTGTTTTGTCCGTTTGTAAATTTTAAAATACAATGATGCAATATAAATTCTAAGATTTGCATTCGGTAATTAGGTAATAACAGAATATCAGAACATGGAACTACAATGTCTTGGAGGGTAGTAAAGTTTAAACAAGTTAAAATCATTTTGTATACAATTTAATATTACAATCAAAGAATTAGCACCTATTTAGTTTTCGTTATTCATGAATATATGCTACTAGTCCATTAATTTTATGTTTGCTTGTAAGCAAACTGGCAAATGGGTCCACTTGATGCCAAGTGGCTACCGTAGCCCATGGATATTTGCAACACTAAGAAAACCGATGCGCGTTGCCTGCCTCGTGTAGACTTTAAATGTCTGTTTACGCCCGTTTTGAACAGCCTCCTATTGTCGCGCTCTGACAAAACCACGAGAGTTTATGCAATGAATATGTAGTCTGATTTTTGACACTATACTTTAATTCGAATCGAATCATATTATCCGTCTATTACCATGAACCCACCCTTGATTGCCGTCCTTAATCTGATGACTTACGTTTAAGTTCCTGAGTGAAAATTGAAAATTCAAAGTACAGAAAATATAGATAAGGAAGCCAACACGCTAAGAATACTTCCTATAGTGTTATCATTCTGGTAGAGCATCCATTCGTAATTTATATGAGGCTAAAAGAATGAAGAGTTGACACTGGCCGCAACATCACAAGGCAAGGACTTATCAGCAATTCGAAGCACGACTCGAGTCGGCGCACACGCACGTGTTAGCAGACCGCTGTTTAAAAACACATTATTGCCCAGATATGATTGCACAAAAAGTTATATTGTCTTAAAAATGATTGGCTTACGAAGGTAAGACAATTTGTTACAATCACTTCAGATCATCATAATCATGGTCAGATATAATGGTTCGTCAGAACAATCTCAAAACATCCTGCAATTAATGTTTAAGTTTCTTCAGGAATGTAATAAATTTTATTCACTAAAAGTCGGCTCTAAAGTTAAAATGTAGCGCTATAGAAAACGATTGAAAAATATGAATAGGAAAATAGTCCACCCTGGTTCATTAAAAATCAGAAGAATGTAATTAGCTAATAAACAGTAAATGAAAATATTCATTAATAACTAATACTCACGCACTTCGCTTTATACAATAAAAAAATTAAAGACTATAAAATACCTATACCACAACGGTCAATGATAGCACACATATTATGGTTCGTAACAAAATCCGGTATAACAAGTTGTTATACATACATTATTATTCAGGTTGAGTGAATTATTAACATACTTCGACAGTAGCATCCACAGCTGATTGGTATTATTTACCTTTATCTTCAATTATACAAAGTCGTTATCGTACTGCAAATGTGCTAAAACACTATTATATTTACTGTTTTCGGTAATATATACTTATTTTAATCATGTATCGCTGTTCTGCAAAAATAATATTCAGAGCCTAACATATTTCTCAAAATTAAAATGATAAAACATAAATCTTTAATTTGTTAATCAATGTTGTACGGCTAATTTTTTTAAATTAATATCGCGTTTTATATACAAAAATATTTATATTAAATAAAATAACACTTTTGTTTTTGAAATTATAATAAAAGATTTTCTTTAAAATTGTTTGTTTCGTTAAAATACCTAATTAGATTCCACAGAAACACAATATCAGGGCACAATTACAAAACAAGCACAACACTACGTATATAAATACACTATTTTAGTTTCCTTTCATTATTTTCACCGCTGAAATAAAGTAAATAAACACTAACCTCACTCGCGCAGTCGAATCGTGCGCCGGTAGATATGACAAAGGGCGGAAAAATCGATCGTGCGTTTGGTGAGAGGCGCAAGCGAGTGTGCGCGCGCGCAACTCCCCGGCCGTTTTATAGACACGATAACGCGCACTATACTTTGTGCCCTCGCCGCCGAATAGATAAACGCATGAAGGGTTGCTTTGGAAGTGTGCAAACGAGATAAAGGTTTACTATTACATTTAGTTCAAAGTTTACTTTGTATGTAATAAATTTAAATGCTTAACCATATCATTAATGTCGTTTTCCGAGTTAGAGATAAAAAGTCTATATCTTTCTACGAATGAGCCATCCATTGCGATAAATCAGGCCGAATGCTTACAATGCCTTAATAATTCTTTTATTATTTATTGTAAACATAATAGTTACAATAAAACTACAATAGTGGTGATGTACAAAGGCGAGCTTAACCCTTAAAAGAGTTTTCTTCCAGCAACCCTGTTATACAATTATATTTGTGTGTATATATATTTATATATACGTATGTATATACATGCATACATAGGTTTTATCTATATATTGTTTTTGTATTTATTTGCACTGTGTATTTACAGACTCCACCACCGTCAGTTTTATAAACCTATTATCTCTGCCAAGGGTTGCGTAGAAGAAGATCGCTTTTTAGGAATAAGGCCACCCATTGTACTATCTTTTGTATTTTTTTACTTCTGTTTATCTAGCTTTGGTGTGTACTTTTTTCTATTCATCGCCTAATTTTAAGGGAATTACTTTAGTATGTACATAATTTGTTTGATCTATTATAAAAATACATACACAAAATTGTCTCAAATTATTTACAGCGTAGAAATATTGTGATATAATTATTATTTGTTTGATAAATAATATTTTATGTACCTAGTTCGTTTTACTTTATTGAACTGAAAGGAAATAGAGTACATAGATCTAATTTTAGAGGATTAATATGCAGATAGTGTAAAGATAAGAGGAACATATAAGAAGTATGAGAAAAGTGTAAATAGACTTCCAGGGGTCTTACTCTCATCACACTGAGCAAAGTTCGCTGAAGGCTCCCATTAAACTTCATTTTTATTAAATAAATAAATCTCTTTGATTCGACATTAAAGTACAAAAGGAAATTACCAATAAGCTTCAATCCATTTTCATGATTATTAATTAACGCTAAAATCTATAGATGTACAGGTCTATCCGGTTCGAAGGACCAATGAAAAGAGTATGGGAGTTGAAAAAGAGTAGAATTGGTGAAAGCGAGAAAGCCTTAATTCACACTTTTTAAATTGTAACACTAAAATATTTTTTTAATATAGATTAGGTTAAACACTCAGACCAGTATGTACACGAACGATTGATATTTATTAGATTTTTTTGTGAACTCATTCTTCTAAAATTTGGATCCTATAAAACATAAATATATAAAACTATCCTACATACAAAAATATTATACAATACGAGTATATACCAAATTTCATAACCATGAGTTAATTCCCAGAGCAGAAGAAAAAACAAACCCACAGATTTTATGTAAAAAAATAATTTTCACTGATCAAAAGTAGAGTTTTATGGAAAACTATTTTAAAAACATCTTCAAATTTCTAAAGGATCTTTGCAGGGTTATGAAAATACGTAAGTAAGTAAGTACCTACATTATTTGCAATAAATTAGCATTAATTTAAATTTTCAATGACGTTGTTTTGTCTATTTTCGTAAGAACTTTTAAACTTTGACCGTAGAAACAATGTGTAGTTATTATGAAACGCGTTAACAATACCAAGGCAGGTAGTTGGCAGCAAACAGTGGCGCAAACAACGCCTCAGCAACACCTGCTTTGATGCGAAAGGGATGCCCCCTTTCAAAATCCAGTCCCTTGCTGAAAAAATGAACTGAATAGTGAAACGTTTGCTTTATTAGATAACAAATTAGAACATACGTTCCTTTACCTCAACTGAATATTATAAACGCGAATATGTTTTTATGTTTGTGAATTTTCACGCCTTAACTAGGCAACGATCTTATTTTCTTAATCTTTCGCGACTTGTATACATTAAAAAACTACGTTATAACGGTTTTAAGCACGGTAATTTATTTGATTTTTATTATTACGACGTTTCAACCACTTTTCACAAGACGGATCGTCTTTGCCTGGAGGCGCAAAGGCTGTTTGGAGCCAGGGCGCAAGGATTTAAAAACTAAATAATTAAAATGAACAAGTTGGCGGTAGGCTCAAAAAACTGTAACAATACTCATAGTCACTTGACATCTTGGTCTTCCGTGATCACGGCTACTGAAAAGTGGTTTACTTTATTCACATGTGGTTTACAAAGAACTTTTTACACTTTCCACAGAATCCATACCTACTAATTTTTTTTAATGGATACATAAAAGTTTAAGAAGCTATTTTTAACAAGAATCGGAATCCTTCTTTAATCGGTATGTCCGTGCATTCGCCTGTTTATTTTTTAATTCAAATCATAACTTGAATGTGTACCTAAGTACTTGCAGAGTCCAAGTGCAGTTGACTTGTCCACAAAAACGTAGGTACTTCATAACTCCAGACAAATATTTGTAGTAAACAATAATTATAATAGTTTCAAAAGATATTGGTAACGAGTATTGTACTTTAAAGATACTACTGCATAATAAATGCAATATAAATTAGCGGGAGTGTGTCGCTCGTATGACTCAGCAGCGTGTACCTCTGTCTAAGTAACAACAATTCAACATACACAAAGAGACATTCACTAAGTAAGGAATCCAAACATTCACACCAAAACTCTTTGTCCTCAAAGATATATGTGACAAACTATCTTATTTTACTTGCATGCATATACAAAGGCCTTGCTTGTTATTCGCTATATTTTTTCGGTCTTTTCTTTCTTTCTGACACTGCAAATATTTATGTTATACTCTCTTTAAATAGGGTTCCATAGCCATTAAATCAGTAGTGGAACGCTTATATAATCTTTCTGTCCATAATAGACATTTACAGCCGTTTTTCCTGCACTAAAATTGATGTTTAACTGGAAGTTGTACTCCTTAATAAGTCGCTAAGCAATCGTGTAGTCAAATCGCGAAAAAGTTGAACTAAAAAGATGTAACAGCCCGCGCTGTTATTATTTTTACGTAAATGTAACTAAAGAAGTATGAGAAATTTACATAGCTGCGTGGAGTATCGTTAGACAAATCTTGAATATTCATAAATATGTTCCTTAATGACTCTTCTTATATATAAAATGAATGTTTTTCTATATGTCCTTTATAGAATCGCAAACTATACATTTGATCATGTGATGATCTTTAGCAGTTGTTGTGCATGAGCCTGAGAAGGTTTCTGAGTTGGTTCAGAATTGGACCCGGTAGGTGGCGTTGCAGTCGGCATATCGATTGAAGCTTTTCCGGGCAGGACGACGTCTGCCGGGACAGCTAGTTTGTTTGTGTTAATAGGTGAATAGAAGTTTTGCCTTTTGTCCTAAAACGTGTCCTCCTGTAACTTAAAAATGCCCTCAATGAAAATTTGTATCATCAAGATCCATCGAATAGTATTTGAAATATAATGTAGGTATTTGTGATTAAATGCTTTTATTAGGGTTATGGTTTTAATTTATTTCATTAGTGATCAAAGGTAAATGCTGCCGATGCGGTTTGAACTATGGGCACATAGAGATAGATTAATTATATTTATCGTGTATAAAGTTAATAAACGAAACGAAAATAAACAATTATTCTAATCGGTTTCATTATTTATAACCATTATAGCAATCGAATTTATAAAAAATAATAGGAATGAATTAGGAATTCAGGCGGATTGACTGATTTCACACATCAGAAATCTCGTCGTGTAAGTTTCATCACGATGTGTTCTTTCACCGTCAGCACATGGTAATTGTAAAATATGCACGAAAGTTAGAAAACTACGTAAGCGGATCTTGCTTCCCAGCCAGGATTCGAGCTATTAGAACGATATGCGGGTGTATTAGCTATAAGCTACCACGAATTAAATGCCTAAAAAGCGTAAAATGGGTAAATTAAAGAAAGACTCAGAATTAAACATCTTTTATTCAAAATTGTCTAATTCACTCTTAATATCGCTAACCGATATGCTTGCTGTTTCGTCGTCGGAAATAGAATCATCCTCGCTGCCATCTTTCTGTAAATAAATAAATGTACAACTTATTAAATAAAACATTTATTTTGGGGGATACTGGCAAGCGAGTAGCACCATCCATACAACTTAAATAAAATTAAACTTATGGCAGATCATCTTCGCGTCGTACGTATATCGCGCGTCGTCCGTTCGTCATCTGTGCTCTTCATACATACGTCATCTCTTTCACACTATGGATTCGTTCAGAAATATAATTTTACATTTATCACATCTTGCGTTCAAGATACATCATTCCCAAAGGGTATAGCAGGGTTTCTAAGTAAAAACTGCCCGCGCCCCCGCGGCGTTTTCTACTTTTACTATGGGGATCGTTTTGTTATCAAATAAAAATAATCCACCCAAATATTTAGCTTTTTATCTTAAGTATTTTTCCAGTTTTTTTTTGTAATCAATTTTTTCTTTTTTTTTCAATAGTAAAATTACAAATTAACTCATTGCGATTTTTTTACCAATACTTGGGAGCAAAAGGCATAAAACAGTATTTTTGTTGTAATTTCCGGATAAAAAGCCGATTTTTAAAAATAAAATAAGACTCAAATATTTTTATTTCGAGTTTTTGAAATTTATCTATCACCATTTTTTTTTCAAAATATATGTTTTACAATCCTTTCTACTCATTAATGTTTTCAATTCTTTTGAAGTGGTGGAATAGTATTAAACTACGTTTTAACGGTTGTAAGCGCGGTAATTTATTTGATTTTGTTTATTCCTATTATTTATTTTAGTTTTACTATGTATACAAGTCGCGAACACTTAATAAAATATTATTTGTGGTGAAACAGTGTCAAAAAGAATAAAAACTGTTTTTTTTTCATAACCTTGTGTTCTATCGAACTCTTTTGATTTTGAACTGAAAACACATACCTATTTGAAACGACTTTAAAACAATAACTTTCTTTACTTTTGTTCAAAATATATATAAATAATACATTATAAATTATATAATTTTTCTATATGTTTAAGAATAATCATTTGGTGTTGAAACCTGACATCTTTGTTTTCCGTGATCGCGGCTACTGAAGTGACCGAATAAAAATCAATTAAAATACCGCGCATAAAACGGTTAAAACGTTTTATTATTGTGTGCTGGTTGCGAAAATTTAAAAAATACTATGTGAACCAATTCGTTACAATAATGTAACACGAGATAAATATATGTACGTACATCAAGACCGAGGTGGTTCGAGATGACGGCCTCCTTGACGCACTTGAACATGTGCTCGCGGGCGATGTCCCCGGCGTTGGGGGGCAGCCACCCGTGCTTCTTGTGGCACATGTACCCCGGGGGCGGCTCATTGGCCAACAGCTCCTGGACCTCCGGCAGTTGCACGTCGCAAAACTGTACACGGAAACAATCGAATCACTCTTCACAGTAGTAATCGCGTCATTTTCTTGTAGGTGTGCCACATTCTCGAGAGATAGCGAGGAAAACGCGAGAAACGTGAAAGTGTTCTCGAGAATGTAGAGGGCCCTGTTACGTTCGAGAGCGGGATGCGTGCAAAGTAAAAGCCGGTTATTAGCACACTGAAGTGAGACGTTTATTCCACAACAATTCCTCCCCTCAATTTTTTACATACAATACTACTTAATAATAATAATCTGATAACGAAAAAAAACTTACAACTAACAAAGATAAACAATTTACAAATTTAAACAAATGAAAGGCTTAGAACCACCCTTGGCAGTGCCCGTAACGACTTGGCCCGACTTCTTATACGGGCCTGATTTCCACTAGGAAGGACCGATGCAGTTTCTTCGTAAGAACTCTCTCTACCTAGTGGAATGTTGATAGGGGTGTTAACATGAGGTTGAGGTGGTTGAGTTCTACCACTCGCGCACGCGGAGACTGGTTGACATGTCTCGAAGTAAAGATGCTTGGCGAAAGTGTTACATTTCCCTCAAATTCCTAATTTATATAATACAATAAGGCACCTGTAGTGAACACTTCCCCAAATAACAAATAATATATAACAGTCCAGAAACGTCCCACGGCTGGCCTCGGGCCTCACGCTGTTAGGGAATATCCAGGAAACCCGCCACGCTTGTCCAACGCGCCTTGGCAGGTCTGGCACATCGCCACATCGGTTATCTCATGTCCAGGTTGCATCAAGATGTTTTCCTTCACTGTTGTTAGGACACGGTAATTGTAACAATTCCCCATAGGACAATAAAATTTGTATTCAAAATTTTAATACTTCTGAATTAATTTGAAAACAGTAACTCAATAAAATTAAATATTTTATTACTAGACTAGAGTATGTCCGCGACTTCGTCCGCGCTTGAGCTGAAGTTCTCGCGGGATTTACATAAGATTTGCTATCGAACAGTGAACACACAACAACACACACAGTCACATTAGAATTCGATTTTTTAAAATCTGGCCATTTTAAATAATTCCAAGAAAAAAGCCCAGGATAAAAATTAACGCAAATTTTAAGCCTCAAAATTTGCTGTCTATCAGCGAAAGCCGCGTCAAAATCGGCCTAGTAGTTTTTACGTGAATCTCGAACAGACAAGAAATCTAAAAAAAATGCATCGTATTCTCCAACGTTTATAAAGTCTAATCCAGTTGTTTTTTTTACATAGCTTCAACGAACAGACACGGCATGTATAGAATCTTAAAACATTATAGATTTTATGGAGTAATATTTCTCGTACCTGGTAGAATATCTGCCGCCTGGGCGGCGGTACCCCCTGTTTGAAGTAAACATGACTTTCACTAAGATGAGTTTCCGAACTTGTATTTTTCTGTTTTCTTTTCGAGGCATTTCGAACACTATCACCTCTTTTGTGAACTGGCACTATGTCCCGTCTCACCATTGAATGAATACCCTCTGGAACGTTTTGAGATGTAGTTTGTTTAACACCAGCCCATCATAAGCGAGTATGACTATGTCATATAATTGACTTCAATGACTAATAAATTAATATCAGTTCATATTAACATAATCCATTTGTTACCCCACTTCTCTCTCGGTGATCAGCCTTAGTATATAACCAATACCCACACCACCCCCCCCCCCCCCTCCCAGAATCATGGTACAGGCTCATAGTTGTCTTTAAGCCATTTAAAAAGCACTAAACGCTGCGCGCCTGAAAAAGCGCGAGACTTTCATAGAGGATATTGACTATGTGACGAAAACCTAAGCCCCTATTTTTTTAGGGCCGGACAATATCTGCCAGGCCCACTAGTTTGATATAAATACCAGGATATTTAAAGTGAAAAAATAGCTGTCCTATATAGACGCTTACCTGTATGACGGACCCTAAAGTCCAATATTTGGTATTTCCTGGCCTCTGGATTCTTTCTTGGATCGTAACCATACTTCACCCAAGAGCCCCTCCAAGGTCCGTCTATAATGAAGTACGCCACACAAGGCAAAAAAAGTTTCAGTGATATTGTTGTCAATTTCGTATGATATTTTATCAGATTGGTTGACCATATCGGACGCTCTTTGTAAAGCTGAAATTTAAAAATATATAAGAATTACTAGCTTGGCCCGCGGTTTTACCCGTCTGGTGACAGAAAATCGTTATATTTTGGACAATTCACAATACATCTTTATAAATTATAGCCTATGTGTTATTCTGAATTTCTGATGTGTAAGCTATATTACTGTAAAGTTTCATCAAAATCCATTCAGTAGTTTTGGCGTGAGAGAGTAACAAACATACATCCATGCTTACAAACTCGGGTTTATAATAGTTATAGAGATAGAGATTATCTACCCGACTCCAATTGCTGTATAATTTATAGCAGTGCACTATTAGAATGGCATTGGCAGCCTCTTTCGGTCTTATTCATAACAAGTCAGAGTAAGTTTGACCACTTCTTTAAGAACCTTAAAGAAGCATGTAAACTTACACTTACTAAATATTAATAAGACCGTAGTTATAAATAAAGATAACACTCTGAGCTAGTTTGCTTTTTGGCTAACAAAGAACAAGCTTTAAAGGTATTTCTTTCCATGAAGATGATTTTTCATTCAGTCTTATTTTGCGGAGTTACAATATAATTATTGGCTACAATAATAAATAATATTAACACATTTTGCACCACTTGATGCAGTATTATAATACAGCCATAACATTTTTAGGTATATTTAATTAATATTTCTGTGCTTCTTTTGTTCCTTACAATTATTCGGAGGCTCTAAAGCTATAGAAAATTTCTAAACAGAGAGTATCAATAGAGTCATATTTAAAAAAGTTGAAAAATACACACTCCAACAATTGCTTGATATTCCTCTTCCATATCAGGATTCACAGACAATTTGAGTTGTTTCTGTTCAAGATAATGCTCACTAGGACCACTGGGTATGTCATCTGTGAGGTTAAACGTAAATCTGTTCATGGGAATACTGCGTTCTGCTCTTTTTTTGTTGTGGAAATCATCATCTGACTGGGCATCTAGAACTGCTTTTGAGACATACTTCTTCTCAGTGTAAGAATAAGGCATTCTTTTGTCTAATCTTGTGAAGACAGAGGGCATGATGAATAGTGGTGCTGGTTTCCTACAAAAAAATTACTAAATATCATCAGTCTATCAGTTATAGAATTTTGCTGTGACTATACTTGCAATGTAAGTGCAACAAAACAGTTTAATATTTAAAACAACATGAGCATATGATGAAGTCAACATGCAGGCAGCATGTCGGAGGTGCTGTCTACTAAGTGCTTAGGCTTACAAATGTTGTTTCATAAAACATAAATTATAAAGATGATAAATACATATGTACCTTTACATATGTAAGTATGTGGTCTGGTCTACCTTTAGACCAAAAAAGATTGTGTGAAGGAAGATGTGATGATTTGTGGTGTGACAAAGGATGTATGTCAGAATAGAGGAAGAAGGAAAAGACATATTGTGCTAACCCTAAATAACTGAGGAAAGGTATAAGAGAGAGATGAGATATTGAAAATAGATGAATATACAAAAAAATATAACAGCCATATAGAATCATATGAATTTTTTTTGTTACCAGTTAAGAATTGTAATGAGCTAGTATGTCCCAGTGTAATTAGAAAACATATTTTAATTCTTCATTGCCATATTATAACTTAAATTTTAAAAAATAACACACAAGCTGTAACTAACTAGCTCAACTTGGTTAGCTTGGTAATATACAGTATATATATTTTTTATTACATTTGGGAGGCTAACAGCTGTAATCTTAAAAACTAGGGAACACATATATAAACAAGGAAAAGCCATGTGTAAGCCTCCAAAGATGGCAGAAAAAAATATAAATTAATATTTAAAATAAGGTTAAAAGGAGAATTATAAACTAAAATGATATATTATATGTTTGTTTGTTGATTAAAAATAAAAAAAAATACCAACAATAAATAATTTCAATATTTCTTCTGATAGAGATGACATTAATAAAATGTAGTAGTATGTTTTATAATAAGACTTTGCTTTCAAGCAAAATTCTGTTTAAAATAACCATTAAATAGTTTATGTGCAATGATGTGTGTTCTCATTAGAAATACAAAAAGCATTTGGATGTCTTACATAAGGAAGTCAGTGGTATCCAATCCCGTTGGCATTATATCATCTAAAATGCACTTTAATGGGCCATTACCAGCTTCTTCAGATTCTTCCCTTTGCACTGGTAGATATTGGAATTCACATAGAGCTAGAATAAACACATTGATAATAATGTTACTGAACTATCTGATGGATAGTGATTACAACACCAGAGTTACCACAAATATGCTATCATCCAGAAAGGATGGACTAGAAACTGGCTACTAATGTCAGAACATGTTATTGTGGTGGCAAGCTGTAGACCAGGAATGAAGCCATCCAGCTGGGTAAATGCCCTACTACCTGTCTGTGGGTTGTTTTTACACATTTTTTAAGACACACAGGAATTAGTATTCTTTCTCTTTTCCTGCATGGGTATTAAAGATATATCCTTACTTTTTGTAGAATAAACTTTCCAATACCATTATATATATACTCATTGTAAGCATATCATTATCTTTAGCCACTACTTCTTATTACTTGATTTTTGAGTTATTGACTTTTGATACAGTTGATATTATAAGCTCAATCACTGCATGGCAGTGGATTCTACTATCAACATTCTGCTAATATGAGTCTGGTATATGTAAAATTGAAAAAAAAGAAATTTCACATAGACTCGAGGTCTTGAACTTCTATAAAAAAAACTTAGTAAACTTTTTATAACATCTATAAATGAGTCTTTCATAAATCAATGGCTCAATATACTAATTAATTTTATATAAATATATAAAATTGCCAGGTGTCTGTGTACAACATGTTATTAATATAAACAACTGTTACAAATTATAGA
Organism: Dendrolimus pini; assembly: GCA_949752895.1. Classification (NCBI taxonomy): domain Eukaryota; kingdom Metazoa; phylum Arthropoda; class Insecta; order Lepidoptera; family Lasiocampidae; genus Dendrolimus; species Dendrolimus pini. The sequence goes on from OX457127.1 coordinate 18,519,051, forward strand.
AGACTTCTTTTAAAAATCTTATTGCTTATTCATAAAATTTTAAGATACATGTATTGTATTCAATAGTTTTATCCTAAATTATAGATATGATAAAAGTACAATATCATAAAAACACCTTCAAATACTTACAATCATACTTGTAAACCTTATTCACTCGTCCAAGTACTACTGTAGAAACCACCTCCTTCCTCAATTCATTATTGACCCTGGTTTTTTTTATTTTAACCTTTAAAAGAACTCCAGCAGTAGGATTGGGATCACTGTATATTTTTCTTACATAAGGGTTCTCAGGTTGATAGCTCAGACCAAGACGTTTGTTTGAATGACTATGTACCTATTGAGTAAAACCTGTATTAATTCACCTATTGAGAAAAACACGTAGAAAGTTGCACGTGTTGAGAACATTCAAACATCGAGACAGACGTACTGTTTTCATAGTTCGTTACAATCTTTATACCACTTTAAAGAACTGAAAAGGACACAAACTGGCACGTAGGGTATATCTATAAATACGAGATACGAACAAACCTGCGAAATATTTCTGATACCACCCAGACACTCTATTGCTTTAACATCATTTTTCACAATGCCCGGAAAAAGAACAGCAACTAAATTACGATCTGAATTATCGTTTTCCATCTCTTTTATTAAGGACATTCAAAACGTTTAAACGATGAACGAAGAAAACTATTTAAAGCAACAGCGAAAAACCCAATGTGCGAGGTTTTGTTTACAAAAATTATCATTTTGACAACTGACAGTTTTCCAGATGATTTTGACTTCTACGTTCTACGGTGACTTTAACATTTGTATTCCAGCAACCAATTTGTTTTAGTATTAGCTTCATATGATATAATGTATTGAGCCAGTATTCATATCGTTTCAGATTACAAAACCAAAAATAACAAAAAAGGTTTAAAGAATGGAATAAAAAATGATGGCTACTCTAAAATACATTCTATGGTCTTATTAATGTACTTTATTATTTCAGCCAACTTTAATGCTGAGTGGTCCCACATCCTGGCCTGACCAAGTAATGTCAAAATTTAATCGATAGTAAGGCAAGTGATAGGATAGTTAGCTAGAGGGAACGACCGTAAATAGAAATGTAGTCTATGATGCTGCTGTTACAATACATATATCCTCAAATCTGCAACTGCTACCTTATTTGTGATTAAAGCGAATACATGATTTTTTTTTAAAAAGTAGATTCTTAAGAGGTCACTTTTTGCTACGAACAGTGAAATTTAGATCCTTTTTCGAAGTACTTGTCTCTTTCGAATAAAGATAATAATAAAAATATAATATTGTCGTAAAATCTCATTTATAGCTACGATCAATGCGACAAGCTATCCCTACTGTTTCGCCGACCGCTCAAAATTCGTGACGGGAACCATACCAGCTATAAAAAAGTAAAGATCAAAACCATCAAAAATATTATTATTATTACGTTTAATAAAACAATGTTTTAATTTAGAAAATCTTTTATTGCCTTAAAAAAATTAACAAGTTATACATCAAAATCAATGCATCAAGATTTGCATTTGTGCTAACTGACTATAGGTGTCCCCAGGCATTCTATATGCAATATTACCGGCGAATGTATTGAGTACTTCTGCTTGCTCACGCAACCACTCCACTTGCTGGAAAGTAAATAACATAAATTATCAATTAAAGAATTTACTAGTTAGAATTGAGCTCTAACATTCACACCAGTTACCTATATAACTTTTAAAAAGCACTTTTTTACAAAATATATCAACATTTCAAAATAAATACGCAAGTATATTTACAACAAATGCTCATCTATCAATTTTACACAATTTTACACATTACAGTTTTACACAACATATCAACTTGAATGTGTAGACACCACTTTCCCCATATATAAATCTAAAATTAAACTTTGTGCAGCGTTAGCAGTGTTGGTTGCCATGCATTTTTAATTGTGTTCCGCTTACACAATTCGTACTGTTGCGCGCTACTAAAATTGATTTATTGCTCAGGTACGTCGGCAGGATTTTTTTTGTATTGCAAACTCCAGGCGACAAGCAGATGGCCCAGCTGATGGAAAGCGGTTAACATCGCCTATGAATATTTGTAACACAAAAGGCTATCAATGTGCAGCCCCTCACTAAAGGGAGACTGGAACCTGCCCACTAATGCTGGAACACCACTCAAAGTTCGAAAGGGATGCTTTTGTAGTCTTTGTATCCTTTCTCCATTCCTGCACGGATAAAACTGTGTCTGAAAAACGGTATCAGAGGCCTTACTCTTAAACGCCATTTGTCGTTCGGTTACGTCCGCGCAAAAGAGCATAAAATTTTAGATAGAAGAAAGAACAAAGATTTCTATAAAACTACAATAATATAATCTACATTACACAAAAAAAATGGAACATATAATGGAAAATGCACTTAAATACTATCCCCCGCAAATTGGTAATGCGCTGTAACCTTGTCAAATTAACATTCACCTGACATCATCCGCAACTCTATATGTACGCGTACTCGCCGGCCAGTGATGCTAACAGTACTGAGTATTCGGCTACGGTTACGTCAATAAAATGGCGGTCAGGCGCAATAGCAATTTGCGGGGATAATATATAAAAATGTTGTAAACGAAATGTTGAGTAAGCGCTCAAAGCAGATGTATTGAGTTAGGAGCTGTTCTGTGATATTTCGATGCGAGAATGTTGTACCTTATTGTGTGCGATGGCGGTGTGCGCGTGCGCCGCGCTCCTCAGCCGCTGCCTCTGCGCGAGCAGGATGGTGCAGAGCGTGCGCAGCACCGCCGGCAGGCTGCGCAGCAGCTCGCCGCGCGCCGACCGGGCGGCGGACACGCGCATCTCCAGCTCGCCCGCGCTCAGCGGGACCAGTTCGCACTCTCGGAGCGTCTGCCGTACATTCAATCAATTAATTAATGTATGAATGTTCTTTATTGCATATATATAAGTTACATATATACAATGGGAGGTCTTATTGCCGTCGGCGATATATTCCAGACCACCTTTACAATGGTTGAAAATAATATACTTATCATAGATTAAAAAACAGACAACATTTTCTTATTAAATGTCAAATAAAAATTAAATTAAATGTCAAAAAAATAAAATTAACCGTCAAAAAAAATAAATTAAACGTCAAAAAAAACTAACATTGATACGACTCACAATGAGCTAAATGCCTGCTTTATACATATTAGTAGGATTTCGCCCGCGACTTCGTCCACGTCGGACAGGTAACAAAGATTACAGTTATTTTGACAATATTTAAAATCAAAGGGTATTTTCAGCAGGGCAACGGATTTATTAGTTTGAAAATGGAAAATAGAATATTTGTTTAAAAAAAACACTTTCCCTTGGTTTGTTGTTTGACATTGCTTCACAGAAATTGTGTGTGTTTCTAAAAGCTACACTACGGTTTGGTATAATTCAGGTGTGTTTATTTTTCAAAATCAGTAGATTCGATCCCTGACAAGGGTAATTTAATTATTTTTCAAGAATCTAATGATATCATTTTGGTTTTAGTCGAAATCGGCCTCGAGACTCTTGAGTGTTTTTAACTATCTAGCATAGTTTTTATTAACAGGACTTTTTGAAAACTTCGCTATCTATATAATTTTTATATAAATGAACTTAATGCATACTAAGCATTTTAAACCACTCCAGGGAAAAATACCGCGAGATTCTCAGGAGAACAAGTATAGCAGCATTTAAAAAAGAATGTAAGCGATGGTTTTAGTGACAACTGTGTCAGAATAAGCAATTTTTATGCACCTAAACAACTTTAAACCGCTCCCACAAAAATTCCTGTGGGAGTTCCGGAATAAATATAATCATGTACATTTGTACGGTTTTTTTTCATTCTGGCCACTTTAAAGCATTCTCGCGAGATTCCTATGATAAAAAGCAGGGTAGATTTTAAGTCTAAATATTTGCTATCGATTCGTGAAAACCACCACATCGAAATCGACACCGAAATGTATTTTTTATGCATTATTTTACATAATATATACATTCGTCGCCTTTTTCAATACATAAACTATAAGTGTGCGAAATTTCATACTCTTCCGCCCGCGCAATTTTCGTAAAAAGGGGTACAAAGTTTTTGCTTCAAGTATTAATATAAAGAAGATTATAACTTTGAAATCCAGTCTTATATTTTGTATTATGCATTACTAGTCTATACAATATCTTGGAGATATACTTGATCGCTAATAAGCCCTCTCGCTGCTCGCACACTTGAGGCGGTGACCAGCAGTAGCACATGGGCTCTACTACGTTCCGAATACATGTTAACATTAATAGTGTTACAACTCAGGTCCCGACAAAAACAAAACCCACCTACATATCTGAAACAAAGCACATTTATTACCCGTCGGCATTTGAACTAATAACATTGAAATTCTTTTATGATCGTCTTCTTGTCCTATTGTAATCATTAGTCTGGTGTTAGGGATTTTAAAGTAAAAGCTGATTCTAGGAAATTCGGTCCACGTTGCCGGGCGGACATATTGCATTTGTGCAGTATAAAACAATGACCTGATGGAGGGGGGAGGCAGTCGAGCGAGAACCACGAGCGAAGCGAGACGTGTGTACTACAATCGGGAATCTAATAAGTGACGGACTTTGCGCGTTTTATTGAATTACGACCTTCTGCATTACATTTGGAAGTGTTGTGTTCGGTTACATTTGTACCTGTGTTATACGTGTTTATATACTTCTAATGAACTCTATGGCATCCTTTCCCAAGTGGGCGATAACGCCCCCTTGTGTGCCGCCTAAAGGGGGGGCGGTAAGAGACCAAAAAAAAAGTGAACGTGGATTTAGTGCTGTGGCAACGCTGCTTACTAAAAAGAGAAATCGTTTGCATGTTACGTAGCGATTTGCGGCTGTTCTTGAGTAAATCGGAACCCGATATCAACAAACTTATTAAACAGAATCAGATTCATCCTTCGCATTAGTTTTTATATAAGAATCGATTATGTTTGTTTTATTTTGAATAAGAGATACTGTCTGAATGAATAGCTCACAATAATCAATTAATTTAATTTGACGTTATAGTGGTTTTTAAGTAGGTAAAAAAATGGGGGCGCTAAAAATATATTTTTCTCAAAGTGAGCAGTATACAAAATAAGTTTGGGAACCACTGCGCCATGGTAATTCTAACGGTGAGTCTCGCGACTCGCAACAACGGTTGTGCGATGGCTGTCCACTGACCTCGAGCGCTCCGTCGTAGTTCTCGCTATGGAACTGATCGAAGAACGTCATCAGCTTGCAGAGCTTGTTGTAGGCGTCGACGAGGGCCGCGGGCAGCGCGGTCGCGTCCTCGGCGCGCAGCCGCCGCGACACGTGCTCGGCGAGCAGCGCCAGCCGCTGCCGGAGCCCGCTCGCGCCCCCGCCGCTGTTCACCACTTGCGCCAACAGCACGCAGAACAGGTCCAGCACCTTCTCCAAGTTCTGTCATAGTTTTTTTTTTTTATTGCCTGAAGCAAGCAAACAGGCGGGCGGTGGTTACCGTCGCCTATGGACGTTTGCAACACCAGGGGCGTTGCCAACACGTTGCCGGCCTCTAAGAAATTTTATAACGCCCTTCTTAAACGACCCCATGTCGTAGCGCAGAGGGAAAACCTCGGCGGGAAGTTCTCTCCAGATCATTGTTGTACGCGGCATAAACGTTCTAGAGAACCGTTGCGTAGTTGAGCGTAGGGAGCTCCAGGAAATGTGGGTGAACATCCCGTCGATGGCGAGCGGTGCGGTTGTAAAAATTAGGTGTTGGCACCAGATCAAACGGTTCCTCGGAACACTCCATTATTATTACACTGGTATTCTACCAGCGAGATGTAAGTATTTTTTTTATTTAGCAGGAGTTCGGCATACAGGCAGACGGACCACTAACGGACTGGACACTGAACAACTAGTAATATGGGCGCTTCCGCGTTGCGCTAGCTAGTTCTCCCTTGGCCGCTGCGATAACTGAATGTATGCAGCTCCCATAATGTAAAAGTAACAAGAAAGAGCAAAGTAAGATGTTCAGAAATATTGACAGAGTGGCAAACCATGGATGGAAAGATGAGAGGATGGCACAGAACATGGGAAGACGACATAAGAGAATTAGCAGGGATTACACGGAGTAGGACGGCAAAAACAAGAAGTGCTTGGAAAATGTTGGAGGAAATGTGTTTTGACATGTAGGCCTACATATCAAAAGACACGCTTAACCAATTGATATAGTTATAGAAAAGAAAAGTAATTTAAATTACGTTTACAATTCAGCAATAAAGGCAAACAAATAAATAAATCCGGTATATGTTGAACATTCCATAGATGACGTTGGGTTCCTCAGAGCAACCCATTCATTGTTTTTGTTATTTAGTTACGAATCCTTAAAAGAGGATTTATTTCAACAAAAATATCCTAAATAACACTCATGTTGAGTGGTTTTTAGGATATTGAAATAATGTGTTTTAAATATTTATATATAATTCAAAGTATTTTTGAAGCTCACAACCTTTTTCAGATTGTCCCAATTCATAGATCAAAAATTATAGGGGAAGACGATGAAACGATTTTTTGTGACTTAGAAATCTACTAATCTAATAATAAAGGTCCTTAAAAGAATCATAATTTTTCAAAATCCGAGTAATCATACCCATGTGACTATGTATATTATACATACATTTCAAGGGTTCTGAAACCATATTTGTTACTAAGAAAAATGACTGTGACATACAAACACAAAGATTCCGTTTTTGCCACAATGCCTATGAAACCTTACAAAAACTTACCCCGGCAATATCATACATCATGATGGCATCTTCAAACAATCCCTTAGTCACTAGTTGTTCAGCGACATTTAGCGCTATAACCTGAAACGATATAAAACTACTAGAAACTTGAATTTCTATGATCATGCCACCGGCTAGATTAAAATATCGTGTAGGGCTTTATTAAAAAAAGAAACCTTGCTGTCAATCTGTGTGTTATTGAACTGGTCCAGTAGTCCGGGGCTCCGAAGGCCGGTGAGTGCGTCCATGCGCCCGAAGAGCAGGTCATAGTCGCGACTCTCCAGCGCCAAATCAGTGCAGCAGCACATGAACAGGTTCTTGCCGCTTGGGTCTTTCAGATTCCTGGAATGATGATAATCTGTATTGGTACCATGATAAGCGGAGGTATACATCAAGTGAGATACATATAGTGAATCAGTGTAATATAATATAAGCCACAACATGTTGTGAAGCGGTGGTAAATTACATTAGCCTCCCATAGAGTAAATAATAACCATAAACAAAATTAAAACTAAATAATTAAAATAAACAAGTTGGTGGTAAGCTAAATAAAACTTTAACAATACTCGATAGACAATTGTCATCTTTGTCGTCCGTGACCACGGCCACTGAAAACTTCGTTTAAAAAAACCGACTTCAAAAACTAAAAAACTAAAATGTATAAAATAACTTATTTCTAAAGCTATTATTATTAAAATATATTATCTAAGACATCTTAAAGTCGGTGCTTAGTAATTTTCAAAATATAGTAATTTTTATGTTTTACTTTGCACCAACTTCAAGATGTTTTAGATAATATATATTAATAATAATAGATTTAGAAATAAGTTATTTTATACATTTTAGTTTTTTAGTTTTTGAAGTCGGTTTATTTAAACGAAGTTTTATTTTTTATTTGTTACTTTTTAGTGTCTAGCTATGTATGGGTGGACCTACGAATGGTGCCGCGCTTCTTAAAAAATATAGGTCCCAAGAACCGGGAACAAAAAAATGCTCGTAAAATGAAAACTAGTGGGCCAAACTATGTCAAATTTTTAGGGGACCACATGGCAGCTATTCCGCGTCGAAGAAAAAAAGAATCACGTAAATCGGATCATAAATCACGGAGTAATCGGCGAACATACATAAAAAAAAGCAACAAAAAAAAGATCCCGACGAATTGAGAACCTCCTCCTTTTTTCGAAGTCGGTTAAAAAGCGGCCGAAACGTCGGAATAACCAAAATCAAATAAATTACCGCAGAATTCTTTTTTAACTAATCCACGCGGACGAGATTGCGAGCGGAACTAGTAAATTATAATGATATCCTACTCAACACTACTTTGTAGGGCTCTTTCGGGTTCTTAAAGAAGCCTTCACACTTACTCTAACTCAATAAGTATAAGGCCCTTTATATATGTATTAGTGTAAAAATATGTAATGGAAAAGAACATCTATGGAATAGCTAAAAAGAAAATTGTTCTAGCCTATGATGAAGGCGGTGGCAAACAATTAAAGAAATAACTAAAGTAGTATTACTTTCATTATGTTGATGTACAATAAAGAGTTTTTTTTTTGTTTTTGGCTTAAATACGATACCTCAAGAAGAAGTAATAGTGCAACGCGTCTGATGGATCCGTGAGTTCGAATTTTCTGACATATAACAGCAACAATCTCGCCAGGTTCAACCGACGCAATGGCGACGGGTCGTCCGTGTCTACGGATACTGGAATAAACACCAATGCATAAAACATTAAACTTTGAACTTAATTGGATAGTAGACAGTCAAAACAACTGATTGTGAGATTTTTTATCATCTCTCAAAACATAGCAGCCTCATATGATTTTATATAACTTATATACACTGTTTGCTACAACTCCATTAATTCTTCAAAAGTCTTTCTGTAACATACTTCTCTGCATAAAACTTATTAAAAAAAAGAACTTGAAATATAAATAGAATAAGAAATAAATATAAAGCAAAATTTTTTTTTAGGTAGACGTGTTGCTGGAGTTTCTTGCCGCTTCTTCTCCTTAACAGCAATAACACGTTGCGAAGCGGTGTACATAGACTAGGAAGTAAAATTAAATTTTAACCTACATGTATGACCTTCAAAAAGTGTTCTCTAGTGGAACTTATTTTGAATAAAAACTTTTGAATTTGAATATAAACATACAGTTATGATGTCAGAACCTTATTCAAATAAAATAGAGTCGAAAACCACATTACCATCCACAAGACTTCACTTGAGACCCGAGTGGAATGCGCTCTCCTCCCGACCCCCGCCTTCTTACCGCTCTCGCCACGACGCGTCAGTCGAATGCGAGGTGCATTTACGTCATTCGATCGAAGTCTCAAGTTAACTCTTGCGGGTTGTAATTCGGTAGTTGACAGTATGAAAAATATAGGCTGATTTTAATATATATCGTAGATTACGATCTACAAATACGATATACAAAAATAAATTGTTTTAACTAAAATATTATATATTAATTGATATTTTAGAGAATTAAAATTGTTATATTGCAGCCATTAGCCACGTGACAATGAACGCCGATCAGAGCGCGTGACGTCATAGTGTGCAAAACACAAGAAGTTATCAATGACTTTTCAGATAACACTTCAACGAAACAAATGTTTGTTTTGCACGCTGTGACGTCATGCGAGACGCCATAACAGCTTGACGCGTTTTTGTGACGAAATGTCAAAATATTTATAAAATTGCTAATTTAAATATGTTAATGTTGTTTTTTTGGTGAAATATTAATATTTTGGCTAAATCCCTATTAATATTATAAATGCGAAAGTAACTCTGTCTGTCTGTCTGTCTGTTCCGTTTTCACGTAAAAACTACTGAGCCGATTGGGCTGAAACTCAGTATATATATATTTTAGATGCCGAGAATGAACATAGAATACTTTTTATCCCGAAAAACGGGATAGTTTCCGGGATAAAAATATGTTTGTCTTTCTGTTTGTTATGCTTTTACGGAAAAACGATCGGACCGATTTAGTTGAAATTTGGTATACATGTAATTTTAATACCGAGGGTGGACTAGAGATACCTTTTATCCCGGATAATGGGATAGATTTTGGGATTGATTTATGTAAAGGTTATCCCGGAAACTAAGATAGGTTTGTGATTTTGTCCATTTCGTCCACTTGGTCTAATGGGTCCATTGGGTCCACTTAGGCCACTGGGTTCACTTGGACCATTGTGTCCACTTGGACAACTGGGTCCACTTGGATCACTTGGATCATTGGGTCCACTAGGACTACTGGATCCACTTGGACAACTGGGTCCACTTGGACCACTGAGTCCACTTGGACAACTGGGTCCACTTGGACCACTGGGTCCACTTGGACAGCTGGGTCCACTTGGGCCACTGGGTTCACTTGGACCATTGTGTCCACTTGGACAACTGGGTCCACTTGGATCACTTGGATCATTGGGTCCACTAGGACCACTGGATCCACTTGGACAACTGGGTCCACTTGGACCACTGAGTCCACTTGGACAACTGGGTCCACTTGGACCACTGGGTCCACTTGGACAGCTGGGTCCACTTGGGCCACTGGGTCCACTTGGACAACTGGGTTCACTTGGACCACTGGGTCCACTTGGACCACTGGGTCCACTTGGACCATTGGGTCCACTTGGACCATTGGGTCCACTTGCACAACTGGGTCCACTTGGACACTAAATCCGAATTTGGGGTCAGTTTGGCCAATACACTGTCAACTCTTTATGAATATGCTGCGATGGATGTGTGGAGTGACGCGGAAAGACCGGGTCAGGAACTCCCGCATCCGCGGCAGTCTTCATGTCCGTGACATAGCAGACAAACTGCAAGAGTGTCGCTTACGCTTTTACGGCGACGTTTTACGGAGACCGGCTAATTATGTGGTGAACAAATGTCTAGCCATGCCGCCTCCGCCAGGTCCCGGTCGAAGGGGAAGGCCCAAGAAATGTTGGCTTGACGTCGTGAAGGATGTCATGCGTGCCAATGGTCTCAAAACGGGGGATGCTGAAGACCGCGCGAAGTGGAGTAGAAAAAGTAGGAAAGCGGACCCTGGGCGTCGGAGTGAACGCTCCGAACACAACCGGGATTTAACGCTCGGATGATGATGATGATGATGATGACTGTCAACATTTTGAGTAAATTGCATAAAATGGCAAAAAATTGCATTGTGGTAAGTTCACATTCACTTGGATTTTGGAGGGCTTACGGGCCAAAATACATAAAAATTATACTTGATCTATTTCCATAAAACTTTTTTAATCTCCAAAACTGCAATTTAAATAAGTTTTTATCAGTATATGGAGCAAACTGACCCCAGATTCAAATTTAGCGATTCAAAATAAATACGAATAAATGGGTCTGGTCAAAAGCATAGACCATTTTTATATTTTGTATGTTATACTTATTTATTATTTTTGTTATTGCGAAGGGAAGCTGGCAAAGAGGCAAATATGGCTCATTTAATAAACAATGGTTACTCTCTTCTATGGAAGTTTGCAACACCAAGGGCAAAGCACGCATGGGATACTATACTAGGAATAAAATAGGAGAGGTAAGAGATCAGACAGGAAGAATGGGATAGAGGAATCAGATAGAAGGGATTGGATACAAGGGATGGGATAGGAGAATGGAATAGTGGGAGAAGGAAGTGGGCCATAGGAATTTTAACACTTATTTGAGAGAGAGAGAGAAATAACAGTTTATCGTACAACGTTACAGAAAACATAAAAAACTTATAGCCTAAAAATATTCTAAGTGTGCAAATTATTGCATTTATTATTATTTACATGTCTTGACATTATATAATTATTTTATCTCGCACACGCACTTGACCGATTACTGTGAAGTACATAAAAACACTTATCATTAAAATAAACTCACATAAGGGTGCTTGCACATTTCTTGGTGTACCCAGCATGTACAGGTCGTGTAACGCCAAAGCCATGTGAACTCCGTGCACTTGATATCTATCCACAAACAATTGAAATAGAATATAAATTCATTGTGTTAAATTAAAATGCATATAAACATCCCATTACTGGAAAGAATCTGTCCACGTTAAGGGAACGAACAATATACTGTCACGCTTGTCCAAACCGGATTGGCGAGTTTTACACATTAGTTATCTCAATGATTTGGGTTTCATCATGATGTTTTTCTTCGGTATCAGTATATGGTAGTTGCAACAATATGGACATTCGGTCATAAAAAATGCCGAAGTCAAGAACTGTGCAGTCGGTATTGTTATAAACATCACATGCTGTGCTATCGTTGAAGGGAAACATCACAAAGACATGAATGGACTGTATTATGTACCAAACTCATCTCTAAAAGTCAATTGTTATAATCCCCGCAAATTGGTAATGCGCTGGAACCTTGTCAAATTAACATTCACGTGACGTCATCCGCAACTCGATATGTACGCGTATTCGCCGGCCAGTGATGCGAACAGTACTGAGTGTTCGGCTACGGTTACGTGACCAAAATGGCGGCCAGGCGCAATAGCAATTTGCGGGGATAATAATATTATTTGACTATTAGGATATGCCCGCGACTTCGTCCACGCTTGACTTGAAATTCCCGGGACACAAAGTATCGCAGCCTTTAAAAAAATCATATTTTTAGTGGAAACTGTGCCGGAGGAATAAGCAAATTTTCATGCACCCGAACAATTGCATACCACTCTCGGAAAACATTCCGCGGGGCATCCCCGGATTGAAACATATCACACATTTTGTTGCATAAAATTTGCTATCGATCAGTGAAAAAATGACATTGGAATTCGATATTCTATTTAATCTGGCCATTTTAAATCGTTCCCAGAAAAATTCCCATGGGATTCCCGAGGTAAATAGAAAGATTTGAAGTCTAAGAATTTTCTGTTGATTACCAAAAACTGCATTGAAATCAGCCCAGTAGTTTTTATGTGAATCCCAAACAAACAGACAAGAAATCTAAAAAAACTGCATTATTTATATAGTCTATTTCAGCTGTTTTTTTTTTAAATACCTTCAATGTAGAGTTACACGGCATGTTTATAATTTTATAATATTATAGATAGATAATTCTAGATCATGAGTCATAATTATTTAAAGTTATTAATTCACAAACCTTGGTATTCTTGACAAAAATTCTATGGCAGGTTCAAATTGACCGGTTAAGGTTAGAATTTGGAAGTACACAACAGGTTTTTCATAGGCATGGTAGTGTGTTTCACCTGAAATCATACATTAAAATTAAATATAACATTTATTACCCATAGCTCAAATTATAACCATTAACTAATTTAGGATAGATAAAAACTAACTGTCATTCAACTGTCAGTTGCTAAGTGTCAAATAATTATCTTTGACACTTAGCATCTCAGTATTTCTATAACTGCATAAAAATCATGTTCAAATTCACCAGAATAAATTTTTAATTATGTATTTACTATTAATTACAACAATTATTTATTTATTCTTGTGATGTCTCCTTGGACACCGGGTTGCCTGGAAGAGATCGCTATAAGCGATAAGGCCGACCATTGTTCTAATTAAAATGTATTATTTATATTAAATGTTTAGGTTTAAGTTATGGTGAGCAATAAAGTGTTTTCATTCTGTCATTCATTCATAATAACATTATATTATCACCCCAAAAACACCAAAAGCAATTCACAATTGTAAACAATTTGCTATAAGACAGTATGCATAATTATTACGGCTAAAATGGTATTCCATACACATCATCTATCTAAATAAAATGTACATACCATACTCTTCCAATATCAATTTTTGTAAGTCGGAATACGAGAATGACTCTGTTTCACTGCTTGGGCGTGACTTTATGAATGAAAGTTTGAGCCAGAGGTAGTCGTCGGCTGTTCGTGCCACTTCGTAGTGCTCGTCACTTACGTCACAGCACCCTATCACACAGTATACCTATCAAATAAAACATAAATGATTTATTATTGTACACTAAAACATAATAATACACAACTTGCATTGTTCCGACTTTTGTCTCAAGACTACCCTCACATATTATAAATAATTAACTAAATTCACTCGAAAACAAAATATTTTAAATATTACAATAATAAATGGACAGATGCGCTAATAGGGGTAAATGTGAATTAAATGTAACTAGTTATTTCTCTGTAAGGGAATTGTACATTGTTCTGAGAATAGTCTTAAACCATAAAACAAAATAAGTTTAGATTAAAACAGTATAATTATTGTACAAAGTGGGTAGTGTTGTTGTTAAGGATCAATACTGAAATTCGATAATGGAGATGGTAGTGTATTATTATTATAGATGTTTAATGTTTGATACACAAGACATACAACATTTTTATAAAATAAATATTTTGAGACCTAGGATGTTGTTCTGTTAAGCATATTATTTATACTATAATAAATCTGTAAATAGTTCAAGTTTGTACAATGCGCTTAGAAATGTGGAAAAAATCAGGGGGTTATTTCAGACCAGGAGATTCCAAAAATGCAATTTTTAGAATTTTTGTCTGTCAGTCTCTTAGAGCATCACGAGAAAACTATGGACGGATTTCAATGAAACTCGACATAGGGCTAGCTTATATCCCGGGGCCTAACTTAGGATACTTTTTATCCCGAAAATGACGTATTTTCCAACGAAAATAGCGAAACAGATGGTCATCCGATCGTATCTTTTTTCGGAAACTACTGAACATATATGAATAAATCTCAACATATTAGCTAGCATATAAACCGAGTTAACACATAGGATACTTTTTGACACGACAAATAACGTCGTTTCCGTGGAATAGACGAATTAGTAAAAAAGACGACGTTGCAATTGCAATGTAGACAATCATTGATGTATTTCATAACAATTGCGTTGCCAGGTACTTCAAATAAGGTTGGCTGTGACTTTTCTTTATGTTTTGCTGTGCAGTTGTCTACACTATATTGATATAGTTACTTTGTAGTTGTAGTGAATTGAACAAGACACTAAAATATTGAAAGTTTATGTATATAGAACACCTAGTTAATTTTTTATGTATGTAACAAAGAGCTACTAAAATCTTCTAGTACTAACATAAAAACTTGATCCGTTTTTTAAACATTAAACTTTCAGTCAAAAATTATCTAAGGTATGGTGTACACTACTAAAAAATCCATTGTGTTGTTTAGGAAGAGTTAGCAGATATACAGATGCACAAAGCGACTTTGTTTTATACTATATATGTAAAGAAAATAAAAAATATTTACAGTAAAAAGATACATTTTGCTCTGTTTTGTAGTCATATTTTCTAGGACCAAAAAGGTTACACATTCATAGTCCTTTTCATTTTGCTCTAGCGATGGTATAATCAACTCGACAAACTGAAACGAAAACTGAAAGACCACTCCAGTTTTTCTTATAGGTATTCCAAACAAATGAAAAATCATTTATTATTATTAAACAGAGTAAACATATTTTTACTTACAGCTCTCTTGTATGGGTCAGTTGAATTTCTAACTTGAGTTCTATACTGAAAATTGATAGCTGTTTGTAATTTATCACTTAATGGTTTTTCTGGAATTTTTATATGTTCTTCAAGAGCCGCTATAAACTCTTCATAATCCCGGCTGAAAACATAAAATTATTTTTAATACATTGAAGCAAAACAAGAAATATCTTAACACTAATATATTTCCTTTACTTTAAGATTATTTAAGAATCACTTGTATACTTCCATTGCTGAAGGAAACCCTTAAACTGCCTTAAAGTTTTGTCAAGATTTTTTTTTATTTAAATTCTTTAAGTATATTATAGTTGGTAATACAATATGCGCATCGTAAGTGGTCAACAAAGAGTCTATAATTTATGAATAAAAGTGGGAAATTTTAAAAGATTCAAAGTAATAAAATAAAAAATCACTTGAAAGAAAATACAATCAAACCAAAAACACTGTATGAAGTATTTTAGATTACATGTGTTCTCGAGTAGTACAGCAAAAGCTATTAAGATACTTACCCCGCCTTTCTTAAGCAGTGCAAAGCCGCATTAGGGTCGCCACTTCTCAGACAAAAGTAGACCATTGGCCAAAGTGGTCTTTCATCGATGACTCCGTCGGTGAGTCCTTGAATATTCTGCCCTTGAAAGCGCAACCCTACGAAGCCCTTGACAAGTGGATAAGTCCCAGGTTCGCCGCCACGCATCGCCGCCGCTGGATTTGCGCGCACCACTCCACTCATGTATTGTTTATATCTGAAATAAGTCAAAAAGCAACAACCATTTCAGAAGATCCAGTCTCTATATATAAATAATATATATTCACCCGTGCACGAATGGAGAAAGAATACAATTTCCTGCGGCCGGGCGGCCTGTCGTAATAGGCGACAAAAAAACCCACAGCCGGGTAGGGCATTTGCCCGACTGGATGGCTACCACCCCTGGTCCAGAGTATGCCGCCATAACAACCTTAAGTTGTGTTCCGGCATTAGTTACCAGGTTCCAGTCTCCATTAAGAGAGCAGCAGCACATTTGTAGCACTTTTGGTGTTGCAAATGTTGATATATAGGCGATGGTAACCGCCTTCCACCAAGTGGGCCGTCTACCTGTCTGCTGAACTCCTGCAATAAAAAATACGCTTTTGTATGAGGTTATTTGCAGTACTTGAAGAATAGTTGCTTATTGGACTTGGAATTTTTACATAACAGTTCTTTTTATATTGTTCTTAATCAGGGGTTGCCATGGAAAGGGGAATCCGCAAGTTTTGCAAGGTCTAAAAAATTATTGAAAATACAAAAGTCTGAGCCACAGGAAAGCATAGCCATGTTTAACTAATATTTATACAATTAAGAAATAACAAATAAAATTTGGATCAATAATGAGCTAGAATAAAAAAAATTGATACAGATTATAAGAGAAAAGACACATAGACAGATCTTTAATTTTCTTAAATTTAGGTAATCATAGATGTATGCTATTATACATAGACAGAGATAAAATTACTGAATGTAGATTTACGGGTAGTCCCTATATTACTCTTATACTCAGACTAGCTTCTGCCTGCGACTTCGTTTGAGTGGAATAGTTTAAAAAATAAAGTAAATTAATAAATCCCGCGATTTTGAAACATTCTTCATTGGTGCACCGCTCCTATCGGTCTTAGCGTGATGGTATATATAGCCTATAACCTTCCTCGATAAATGGGCTATCTAACACAGATTTTTTTTTCAAATCAGACCAGAAGTTCCTGAGATTAGCGCATTCAAGCAAACAAACAAAGAAACAAACTTATCAGCTTCATATATATAACATAAAACTCACTCACCGACACCACACCTGTCAAAATCTCCGCTTCTATTATGTTATGTTGCAGAGAAATTACTTTCAGTCTGTTATAAGCTGTTTAAGTAATTAAAGCTTTTTAACTATCCTACGGGAACTCTTTAATATTTCAGGATCAAAAGTATCCTATATGTTGACCAGGGATATAAGCTACCACCATACAAAATTTCATGTAAATCGCTCCAGTCGTTTCAGAGATTAGCCGGTACAAACAGACAGACAAACAGAGAAACAAAATATTTGAAAAAATCTAAATTAGTTCTATTTCACTTCTTACATCCCCCTGACTCGGTTTTTAGCATTTTTTTTCATTGTACAGAAATTTTACCTCTACAATTTTATTATATGTATAGATTTATCCTATTCTCTTACATATCTCAAGCCTAACCTTGGTAAAAAATTGATATTACTTCTATGAAACTTATGTCACATTTTAATCAGTAGTAAGGAGAATGAATGGTTAGTAAGATATAGGGAGTAGACATAAGCTAAAGATGTGTTCTAATTAAGTTGTAATCTCATACCTCTGGTTAGCTGTATAGGAAACTAATGGCATATTGTGTATGTTAATTTATTTATCTATATAGTATAACAAACATTACTTTATAGTAACCTTACCTTTTCTCCAAATAACTCTTTCCTTGGGCTATAAGGCACTGTTGTATAGTAGTATTTCCTCTTGCTTTCAATGGATCTTCATCTCTGACCAAAGCAGGAACGTTAGCCATTGTTTTGATAATTTCCCACATCTCTTTGACTTTCTGACAAATAGACAACAAAGATTTAGATATAGTAGTGTGCATAGACTATTATACATAGTAAATAATATTAATGTGGTCCAGCAATGCTGGAATCAATATCTTGATTATAGCCTTTAGACCCAGCTTGAGCAGTGTAAAACCACTCTCATGGCATATCAGTGTGGAACGGTTAGCTTTGAGCTAGTTGTGTTTCATACAAGTGAGTTCTCCCTCCTGGTATCCCATTTGCCTATCCTCAGACTTGTGAAGGAGCATTATGTAACTGTATAATGTGTTTATTGTCTTGTATGTCTATGTATGTACATAGACATACAAAACAATAAACACATTGTATATATATACAATTATTATACATGTATTATAGTTATAAAGATATCTTTATAACTATAATACATGTATAATAATTATTTTATTATTATACTAGCTGTCCCCGCAACGTCGTCCGCATGGAATTTTCTTTAAAACCCCCTGATTTTGAAACATTCTTCATTAGTGCTTTACTCCTATTGGTCTTAGCGTGATGATATATAACCTATAGCCTTCCTCAATAAATGTACTATCCACTGACTGAAAGAATTTTTCAAATCGGACCAGCTGTTCCTGAGATTAGCGCGGTCAAATAAACAAACAAACAAACTCTTCAGCTTTATAATATTAGTATAGATTAGTATCTATTTTAACTGCATGCCAACACTATCTTTGCAATTAGATCTTGTTCATCCAAAGATTGCCTGGAAGAGATTACTTTTAGCAATAAGGCCAACCATTGTACTAACTTTTAGTATGTAAGTTTATTGTGTATTTTTTCTATGTAATGTTGATAATAATTTGTACATCAGTACATTAAAGAATATTTTATTGTATTGTATGCTATGGCCTCTATCCCATTTCTTCTATCTGATACCTCAATCCCATTCTCCAATTCCAGCCCCTTTACCAATCCCCTCTACCATAATCTACTATAATCCATAGCCTGACAATGCTATGCTTTCACTCCTAGAGTTTCATTGGCAATAATAACCATTTGCCTATTTACCCCACTAATTTTATAAGGCAAACACATTAAAACTATAGGGTGCAGTATATAGGGTAACAGGTATATGGCTTGACATAAAGAGTTGCAGAAAGGGTAAGTATCCCTACCCTCCCTGCCATTTCTCTACACACCTCTCGTTACTTAAAATAAAGTTGCCCTATCCCACTACACACACACACAATATTAAACCCCACCACCCCAAACTATATCCTAATTATGTTCATCTAAACAGAATTATGTGACTTTATTAAATTATGGTTCATTTTAATACAGTAAAGTATTTACTATAGCACCAATTACTTACCTTTTCTTATCAATATTATTAGGGGTATAAAATATTAATTTGGTTTGTTACTTACAGGATCATTAAACTCCTCTGCAACCTGTGCAAACTTCTGATGTAATGCAGTCCTTGATTTTGCTCCTTGAAACACAAATTTGTTATACTGGTGCACTTGTTTAGCATATGCTGCCTCAATGTTATCCAACATAGAGTGGCCAAATTTCTTTGGAGTGTCTGCTATACTTGGAGGTTCAGGTGTGCGTTTCAAGTCAAGCCAGTTTTGAGATGGACCAATCATAGCATTCATCAACTTCACCTTCTCTCTATTCCATTCTGACAGCATGTGTTCCCATTTTTGGTCTTCTGTTGTTTGCAAGGACTGTTAAAAATTATTTATATAATTAAATCCATACAAATGTTAGCCTAATCTTATGACTACTAAGAAGCAATAGAAGAACTTTTTTGTTAAACAATTTTAAACAAACAGAAACAATGCAATAAGGGTCTGAGACAATTTATAATTATTATTTAATTATAGATGGAATAAATATACTTTAGGAAAATAAGCAATATAATATTAGGTAAACTTGTATATTATGTTGTTGTATATAATTATTAAGATCTATGCTGTTATTTAAATAGTGATCTGAATAAAAAATGTATCTATTATTAAATTAAATAAAAGGCTGTCTCATGCTGCTTCATCAGCTGAAGCCCTCCTAAGGCGCAAATATGAAACCTTAAAGGAAGAATACATATTTATACCACTTGGAGTTGAAACACTAGGTTCATGGGGTACATCTGTGTAGAGTTTCTATAAAGGAGTTAGTAGAAAACTCTTTAATGATACTGATTACCAGAAGACTGGTTTATACTTCTCATAGGAAATGAACCTTTCCATGTGGAGTGGCTATGCAGGCTTTTGGGCATACTTTCCTCTGGCAGTGATATGGCACTTAGTATAGTATAGTATATTTTTTTTAATCTGTGACTGGGGATCAAAATTACTAAAACTTTACAAATAATTATGGATAGTCTCCTAAGACAATTTTCATGTAGCTGCAATGTTTAAGGCATTACCTTACCGTACCTCTTACTGCTCCACTGAAAGTTTCCGCTATATATAATTCGTTTGTAGTCTTATTTTTAATATTTACTTTTAACATTTATTTTTTTTATATATCCCATTAATTAAAGTTATTATAATAAACTATTTCTCCTGAAAGACATTTACTTTATATATTTACTTATTAAATACTATAACTTTATTGAACTTACATTTTTGTTGACTTCATCAATAAGAGACAGTATTGCATTTTCTCTCTCATTTTTCAAAAAGCTTTCAATATCAGAGTCTGCAATAGGCTGGAGAGGCTCAAAAGTACGTTTTGCACTCAATGTCTCTAGTTTTTGGGATATTTGTTGAAGATCAATACCTTTTGCACCAAACAGAAGATGCCTGAAGTTGAAAATCAAATAGAATAAGCTTATAAATATTGGCTAGATTTCTAAATATTAATTATCTATATCAATAAAGAATTGTTGAATTTGTTAGTATAAGGAGTATGTATGCGCGCCTAGTCGAAGAAAGGCTTGCAAAGGCGGACTTCTCCGACTTAGATGTGGATAATGACTGGGATAGTATGAAAGAAAGTATAGTGGAAAGCGCAAAAGAAGCATGTGGATCCGCAAAGAGGCATATAACAACGAAAGGTGACGAATGGTGGGACGCAGATGTGAAATCTAGCATAGAGAGAAAGAGAAAAGCCTGGCTGGATTATATTGCATCTTTGCATCAGAATGACAGTATGAAAGAGATGAAGAAAGAAATTTATCGCCTCTGCAAGAATGAAACCAAAGCTTTAGTGAAAGAGAAGCGTGAAAGAATAAAATTGAAAGAAGAAGAGAAGCTGACGGAGAACTTCGAGGCGAATACCAAACTCTTTTGGAGAGAGGTTAAGAAGTCTCGAGGTTGTTCGTCAGCTTCCAGAATGGAAAGAATAAAATCTAAAGCAGGGGACATTCTTGCTAACCCACAAGAGGTTTTAGCGCGATGGAGTGAATATTTTAGAGAAATGTATGATAATATCTCGGATGCTGGCACCACGACTGAGTCTGTGACCGACTTCGAGGAGTCAGCATCCGAGATCACTCTGGAAGAGATCGAATGGTCGATAAGAAGTATGAAAAATGGAAAGGCAGCAGGAATCGATAGTGTGTCTGCTGAGATGATCAAATATGGTGGAACCTGCGTCCGGGACGCTTTCCTGTCCTTATGCAACTTGTGCTGGAGGACGGGAAAGGTTCCCAAGGACTGGAGGCGCGCTGTCATCGTGCCCTTGTATAAAGGCAAGGGGTCACGTATGGAGTGCGCCAGCTACAGGGCCATCAGTTTGATCAGCACAGCATCTAAAGTGTATGCGAAGATTATTGAAAGGAGAATGAGAGTGGTATCCGATGGATTACTGTGGGATGCACAAGGGGGCTTCAGAAATGAAAGGGGATGTATGGATCAAGTTTTCTCGCTCCGCAATATCGTGGAGAAGCAGCTGGCTATGGGCCGGAAGGTTTTCTGCGGTTTTGTGGATCTAGAGAAAGCATTTGACAGGGTTGTGCGGAAGGACCTCTGGGACATATTGCCCGGATATGGGATCAATGGCCAATTGCTGCGTGCTGTGCAGTCCACTTACGAGGACTGTATGGCATGCGTGCGGGTGGACGGCAGCCTGTCGCCCTGGTTTGACGTCAATATTGGCGTCCGGCAGGGCTGCGTGCTGTCGGCTTTGCTGTTCATCCTATATCTGGACAACTGTCTCCAGAGATTAAGATTGATGGATGTTGGGGTGCGGATGGGTGATCTAGTTGTTAGCACTTTGCTTTATGCGGATGATGCCGTGCTTTTAGCCGAATCGCCATCAGAACTGCAAACACTAGTCACGATGATGAAAGATGACTGTCAGGCGAGAGGCTTACATTTGAATTCGAAGAAAACAAAGGTTATGGTGTTTGAAAGAGAAGAAACCAGAACGAATGCAAGGATAATGGTCGATGATGTTATGCTGGAACAAGTGAATGAGTTTGTATATCTTGGATGTGCTTTTAGCAGGGATGGAAGGTACACCGCTGACATAGAAAGAAGAGTAAATTTGGGGAATAGTGTGAATGGAGCGTTAGGTAAACTTCTAGGCGCTAAGAACCTCAGCCAGAAAGCCCAGCTTGCCATACACAACGCGGTGCTGGTACCTACGCTCACGTATGGAAGCGAGAGTTGGGTATGGAACAGAGAGCATGAAAGTAGAGTAAACGCGGTCGAGATGCGAGCACTGCGCAAAATCTGCGGAGTGACGCTCGCGGACCGCGTTCGTAATACCGAAGTAAGAAAGAGAGTTGGTCTGAAAGAGAGTGTCGGGGTGAAGGTAAGGAAAGGAATGCTCCGGTGGTTCGGGCATGTGGAAAGAATGTATGATGAAAGAATGACTAAACAGATATACAATGCAAAAGTGGATGGATGCAGAAGTCGCGGAAGGCCACGACACACCTTCCATGATCAAATTGATCGTGTATTAGCAGAAGGTGATGTCAGGAGCCTTAAGAACAGACGAGCGTGCATGACAAGAGCTATGAATGTCAAAGAAGCAAGTGAGGTGTGTAAGAATAAGCCTGTATGGCGCTCTGTTGTTCGTGCCTACCCCGCAAGGGACCTGGCGTGAAGTTATGTATGTATGTATGTATGTAATAAAGAATTGTAAAAGTGTGTTAGTTTGGATATTTGTTTGAACAATTTGAAAAGTAAATCTATAAATGTTTAATGTACACATTTTAAGTAGTAGGGTGGTGGAATGGGAAGAGGGGAGGCATAGCTACTCCTACTACATTCTCTATGGTCTAGAGATAAGTTAAGTTAAGCACTTATAAAGTTGAACAATCCTTTTAAAGTCAAAAAGAAAGCCAGTAATCAATAAAAAAAGAACCAAAAAACAGTATATGTCATCAAAAATGTACAACAAAACAACAGATTACATACACTACAAGAGTCACCATGAAATTATTCAGAATTGCAGCCAGTGAAGACAAAATTATAAATTGTATGATGGTTACCAGTTGGTTCTGGCACTCTCTACCCACGAGACACACACACTCAGTTTGTGTATTTTGATTTGAGGCTAACCTAACCTAAAACACTGTTCTAGTCTCTGGTTGGTTTCACCACCTATGATAATAATGTTAGTGAAAAACTAAGAGGTTATGTTCACTAAAAATAAATATTCCAAGAACTCCAGACCCTAGGGGTTGCAGAAAGGGTAAGTGTACCCACTACTTAAAATTTGTACACCAGTGTATCATTGTATCTGAGTAGCAGCCGTTTGGAATTTAAAAGGGTTAGCTTTTTAAAAAAAATGTATTTTGTAATATACAGGTTTAAGATGAACCCAAAAACTTTTTGTCCTTAAGTTTCTATGGAATAAAGAATTGCAAAGTATGCAAATAAAGTCACTACTATTTATACAAAGCCTTAGTATAACATAAATAATAATCATGAATAAACATTACATCTAAAGTGATATCACGTTAGATTTAATGTACTAAAGTCTCAGTATTGTGTAAAAAGTAATGCTACTTACGCTTGTATGTCATTCACGCCGGACTGAATTACTCGTGAATATAATTCTTGAGATGCTTCTAGAACTTGACCAAAGGAACGCTCTACTCTTGGTAACTCTTCATTCCCTTCAATTTCTGTGGTTAACTGCTCTGCTTGTTGTAATAATTTACTAAAATCGTCGTCAGCCATAGTGCTATTAGGTTATGCTAATATTTATTATTTACTTTATATATACTTAGTTTAAGATTTTATATATTTTTAAATGACCAGTATACACATTTAAAGAATACAAATTACAAAAATCATAAGTTCAATTTAACGTACTGCTTTCAGAAACAATCAAACAATTAACAAACAAAATAGCGCGCGTCCGTCATCCATTCTACTTCACATTAGGAGTCACAGAGTACATTGAATATATGGAGATAGAGACTTCAGTCGGGAGAATCGTACTACTAGCACATCTAGCGAGTATCAATGGCGCTAACTCGTATATGAACGTACCTAATATATGCATGTGTGTGTGGGTGTTCATGTGTATATGTGTGCATGTGTACGTATAGCGAGTTTGTGTATACACTTTATCTTATTCATAGAGAGAGTAAGTTTGAACGCTTATGGTGCCTAAAGAAGCGTTCAAACTTACTCTGTCTATGAATAAGACCGATATTCTATATATTGTATGCTTAGGTATGGAGATTTCTTCCACCATGAATTCCAACTGTATTTAAAATAAAATTTCATATTATTTATAAATTGTATATAATTTTCATTAATACATATCACTGCACATCAAGTTTTGTGTTGATATAAAAATCCAATAGTGTGTTTGGTCGGTCGAATTAAACAGATTCACAGGTCACATAATATAAATCAGTAACTTCGATATCCAAAAGCAGTTTTCCTTAATAGATTCGCCAAAGTCCAAAACTACATATTATAGATCGTTAATAATAATTCACTTAGTAAAACAAACAGAAAACTATCCCAGAAGTTAAATAAGTTGCAAATATGACGAAACTCGGCACTTGATTTGAATATGCATGTTTATTTAGAAATATTAAATAATATTATATTCGATTGAATAAAAATGGTTTTCATTTGAGTTTTTTTGATAATGTCATTAATAACAAAATAATGCTAAGCAACGAGCTGCAGTCTATGGCAGGTACAATGAGTTTATTATCGACCATGTAAATACTGCATAATGTAGAACCCATTTCAGTATCGAATAATCGATAACTAATCCTGTCAGATATTTGTAAATTTTAAGGATGATTCTAGGCATAGGTGTCTTATGACTAACAACAGGTAGATGGAATCTCCCATAATAAAATCTAAAGGAAGGCGATTTTGGAATATGAAACCATATTAAGATTTACCATCGCAAGGATGAGATGCAGAAGTCTCCGAAGTAGCGGACCCATGTCCCACGTCCGCTAACAAAACGGCTAATTTCTGCAAAACGGCTGATTAAAAAGTAAAGAGGGATATAAGTCATTCGCTCTAAGGAACTGTACTACTCCTTTAGCTCAGCAGCGACACGTAATAGAAATTGAGCCGACAACTCTTACTATAGCCCAATCAAGAGCCTATAGAGCTAAAGCGAGTCGTGTTGTGAGACGTAGCTACGACAACATTCTAGATCATAATATCACTGGCGTAAACATAATATTTTTGATCTATTTTGAAAGAATGAAAGATGTAATATTTATTAACGTTTTTTTATCAATAAAAAGAATGTCATCATATACAAATATATGCTTAAGTCTAGTCTAGTCTTCTCAGTTGTGAAGTTCGTTTAGGTAATCCACTCTTATCTTTCTAGTGATACTGACTGGTCGCCCCAAGTATGCTTTCTTCACATTACAATCCTCCTCCATCCGTTCTACGTGACCGAGCCAACAGAGATGCTGAGCCTTTCTCTCTTCAATTATTCTAGGCTCGGCCACGAGGTTTTCTATGTCGGAGTTGGTTCGGACCCTCCAACTACTATTTTCTCTGTTTGTTGGACCCAAACAGTAAACTTGCCAATAACTTATTGTTTTAAATTATGTTTTGATATTTGATTAAATTCTTAGATTTTCTGAGTAATAATTAAAAGTACAGTTTAAAAAAAGTTGCACAGCTCTCAATGTTGAAATTGGTAAGAATATTTGTGCATTGTGATTTGTTGTTGTTGTTAAAAAAATTCTAATTTATGTCTTAATATAACAAATAGATTATTTTATTAATACATCTTAGTCCGTAAAATATAGCACATAAAAATGTAATAACGTTGAAATAGTTTATATTGGGAACATTTGTTACCCATGCAGACGCAACCAATGTGTATACTACATAAGTTAACGCACATATCATTGTAAAGAATGCTTTACTCCATTTAACAATTTTATTTACGTAGGGTTTGTCGATACATTAATCGCGAAGGTATCGATTAACTCAATTTAATAAGATCATAATAAGCCATCCCTCACTACATTAATAAGTATTGACACTGTCGTAATTTGGCACTTATTTTTTCAATGACTCCATTTACTTTGGTTAGTTATAAAGAGTCTTAATTAAATGTATTCAAAAATATGTATTAAAAAATATTTATTTATTATAAATATTTATGTTTTTATAAATATTTACATATATATAAATAACTTAGAAAACAAATATATGTGAAGCAAAAACTTAAGGCTGCTAGCAGTGCTATCTGTCATGTAATGTTTTAATCATTCTACGAATAACCTGACTAAATTAAAAGGACCGAAAGATCTAAGCACTAACAGCAAATTGAAAACATTCATAAATCTATAAGTTAATAGCGATTTTTTTAAATTTTTTTCACACTCATTTGTTTTAAGTTTATACCGCATGTTAGGAGTGCACGATATATATCGATATTGAATAAAATATCGATATATGTACAAGATATATCGATTCCTCCCGATATTATCGAATAATCTAGTATCGATATGTACAATCGATACATTTTATCCGATACATCAAATATCGGTAGAAATTATAGAACAAACTTTTACTTTTTTAAACTGATTTATGGTTGGTAACTTGAGTAAAAATAAAACGTAAAACCCTGAATTATTGAATAACTAGCCTTCCCAGTAACGAAAGTTTCGTGGTTAACAAAATAGGTACTCTAAATGACTTCAAATTAAACTCCACTACATACCTAACCTACAATGTATATTCGTCTCAACAGCTAAAGAGCGATTTCTGAGTTTCTCCAATAAACTCTCAGATTTATTTTTTGTAGTTTTTCAGCGCTGGTCGATTATGAGATATACTAATGAAATGATTCGATTATAAAATAAGTAAGCTACTTATTTCATAATCGATTTTCAATATTAATATTCGAAAATAATTCGATTATGACATTAGTCATAATCGCCCCCCGCTAAACAACATACTACTCCTACTCTTAGTAAGGGCAGCACTAGTATTAAAAATGGTATAATCTGTGTCTGTGGGTACTCGTTTCGGTCTCAGTACAGTATAACTTACAAATAAAAGCTATCTGTTTTGATTGTTTTGTTTGATACATTTTACGAAATGTAAATACAGTTATATAAAATTTAACTAATATAAATAAATAGCACAATATATAAAAGCGGCTACAATTCAATTGTATAGAAGAAGCAAGCTGTGGCCATAAATTGATTACCTGTTTTATATATTACATTTTAATTAAAATTTTGTTTGAGCAAGGTCTCGACAAAAAATATTGGGAATTATAAATAATTAAACTTGATTTGTTTCTTATTCCTAGCTATTTTTACTTATATCAACCTGATCCCTATCAAATACTTAATATTAAAAACTAACTAAATAAGAAAATTACATTTTGTTACGATATATCGAAGATATCGATATATTTCTACGATATATCGCAAAGTATCGATACAACATTACGATATATTATATCGAAAATAATATCGATATTTTTTTTGTATGAACATCCCTACTTCACATTTAAAACTTCATTTAACTTCAACGTCATTATCATTAACGTCATAAGTATTATGACAATTCGCCACAATGGCTGACAAAAGAACTTGGTCCATACAGCCTCGTCTGATATAAAAATAATCAACGGAATTTTTGTGGAACTGATCAACACAACATAATTTATCCGTGCAGGAACGAACAAAGAAAACACTTTCCAACGGCCGAGTGGCCTGTCGTATGAGGCGATAAAACAATCCAGTAGGCCATCTTGATGACTACTAGCTCTGGTTTAGAGTACGCTATAAAAGCTTGAATTGGGATTGTTCACTTTTTTTTCAATCTAGCTATTTGAAAAACCATTTCGAGGAATAGTGTCAATAATCATTTCTGTCTAGTTAAAATTCCAAAAAACGTACGTGCGTTTGACCTTACTAAATCCAATCAGGTGGGCCGTCTGCCTGCTTCAGATGTAAAAAAAAAACTAGCTGTACATTATTTGATTTAAGTTCTGTAACATGGATTTTTCCCTAAAGATCACTTTAAAAAATTTAACGATAACTATAGAAAATAATAATGTTTGAACACAAAAAATTATAAGCCTAGCGACAAAAAACACTTAAATGATCACGATACGTAATGAGTAATGATAGTGACATTTAAATAGTAGCAGATTACTATGATTATATATAGATAAAACTAACTTTTATTATTTTTGTTTTCTAGGCAAAGAGATCAATGTAAACTTGTCCCTTATGACGTCATCGGAGAAATAATTTTAAAATCGAATTATAAAAAACTAACGCTTAAAATACAAAAATATTCAAATTGGTATCTTAAAATACCCTATTTTACGTAATAAAAATATAAAATCAGAGGGTAATTTTTTGTGAACAATCCCCATTGTGTTCCGCGGCATTAGTTACCGGGTTCCAGCCTCCCATTAGAAAACGACAGCACATTAGTAGCACTTTTAGTGTTACAAATATCCATACGCGATGACAACCACGTCTGCTGAACTCGATCAAAAAAATATAAATACAGGTAATCTATTTATAAGATAATAAAAAAATATTACGATCTTATAGATAAAAAGTATCCCAATTCATTAAATATAAATAATGAAAAATAAAAAAATCCTAAATACATAATTTATTAAAAAATATTAATCAACAAATTTTTAAGTATTTTAAACAATTGCTCACATTCATCTCAAATACTTATACATGTTATAGACACAAGCATCATACATAGGAGAACCTACTGTAATTAATTGTAAGCCCCTTTAAATTTATTTTACATTACAAATATTTTGCTATCCATCATATAATATGCAAAGTTATCGCCCACGAGTGACATTGAATGAAGCGTAGCATTGCGTTAAAGTTGACCTGTTCCATTACTCAGTAGACTACTCATTTATTTAAAACAAAAGAGCAGCCCAATTTGGCCATACTTCAAATGTCAGTCTCAAAACAATACTCCATCGAATGTTATTTAAATTTTTTAGGCCCAAATATAAGGTCGGCGTCGGGAGCTCCTTTAGGATGGTGATACTTTTGGCGCACGTGCTGGCCTCTGTTGGGGTTGCCGCTGCCTCCAGAACCTCCTCCACTCTCCGCACTGTACTCTTCCTCCTCTTGTCGTTCCGAGATGTTCAACGTCAGCCTATAACATGTGTAAATACATAACTACATATTCAAGCACATAGAAATACTTGGGACTTTGCGTCACAAACAAATAGCACGAATAAGACGGTGGTATTGTTAATTAATTCGCATTTATTTTTTTATGAGTTATGGTGTCTATAAAATATACTCAATGTTTATACATTAAGCGTACATCTCGAGATACTGTAACTGGGTTATGTTAGAATTGTAGTGAAATGTGCGCTTTCATGCGTTACAATTTATAATTAAAAAAATTTGAAACTCAGAAATAAATAAAGTTCTGTGCAGAATTTCGCAAAAGCGTGACAGTGACACGTAGTATAAAAGACTTAAAACTTAGATGCATAAGTTTTAACTTGTTG
The DNA here is from genome assembly GCA_949752895.1 of Dendrolimus pini. NCBI lineage: Eukaryota > Metazoa > Arthropoda > Insecta > Lepidoptera > Lasiocampidae > Dendrolimus > Dendrolimus pini. The sequence continues at coordinate 18,548,809 of OX457127.1, forward strand.
CAAAATATATGTTTTAAAGTATCTTTATTTAAATTCAGAACCCACAAAAATGTATGTGAATTTAATTACTACAATGCGAAAGTATTTGGTATGAAGAACCAATAGAGTGACACTAAGCTGACAGTTAAATAACACAGAAAAAAATACCTTTTCACTCGCTCCATTTCTTGTTTATCTGCAAGGGCTTGTTGTTGTAAATTATTTGCGAGTTCTGGCGGCGCGTTAAACGATTTGTATTGAGGTTTCGTGCCTTTACGCACCATTAGGACAAACTCGACGCCTTCTTTCCCTTGCTTCAACGAACGAAACGAAAGAAAATTTTAGGTTAAAAAATAAATAAAGTATAACGTAAGAGAATGAACATTCATCTCAATTTAATAAAGAAATATTAAAGTGACTATGTTTTCGGTTTTCTGTATGATTATTAACTACAACTTCATGGTTTTGAAATTTCAACAAACTATAGTTTATTTGTCATACATAGTTTAAAAAATGGGAATTAATATAGAACATTTCTTGTCCCAGTTAGTTGGATACTTTCTTTGGAATATCAAGTTTATAAAATAGTATAAAATGGTGAATAAGTTTTCGTTTAATAAACACAATGTTCCAAAACTTTGCTAATCCATCCTAAGGCTGTCTGGAAGAAATTTATTATAGTGCTAAGACAGTCTACTGTTTTATGAAATGAATAATTAGGTGAATAGCATAAATATTTTAAAAGCCTTACGAGTAGTTGTTCATAGGTTTTCTTGGTTGTCTGCCGACAGGTCATCGGCACGGCGATGTCTCTCTGCTGGGGTCGATTCTCACGTTGCCTTTCCGCTATGTTTTCCATAACCATCTTCTCAAAGGCATTCTCAAATTCAACATCTTCCACCTAACATGGAAATCAATTTAATACATTAATTTTACATCTACATATATTAATACCCACCATTAGTTTACTATCACTGTTTTTATTCATTGTTAATATGCGATTAATTGTTAATAGCCACATTTGCTTCGAAAACGGTTTAAATGGTGTAAACTCTCCAGCCACAATGTGAACCTATATCGATTAAGCAGATATAAGAGCTGGAGCCACCAAGCTACCACTAATTAATTCAGTTTATTAATTAAAATCACAATGTAATATGTTTTTTAAATATTTTGAGACATCAATTAACCAATTAGCACCACAAACACCTCACACGCATCAAAATTAGAAAAAATATCTTACAGGTTTGGTGGCAGGTCTTTTTGTATCGATTGTAATGTCCTCTGTAACAGGCATTTCATTGTCATCATTCCCAGTGTTCTCTGTATTTGGCTCTTCATCCGAACTTTCCTCAAGTAGAGCAGGATTATCTGTTTCGTCATCAGTCTCTATTATTGTATCGAGTCCTTCATTAACACTGTCGTCACCTTGATCGCCCGGATCATCATTGTCATACTCTTCTTCACCGAGATGTGGATACAAAGTCTGTCTCAATTCCTCAATAGCATCTTTACACTGCTGCCAATTCGTAAATAACACCAATTTTGGTCTTAAACTTAGTAAGCATTCCTGATAAATATACTTTACATAAATAGGAAATTTATTCTCATCACTCCAAAAAGGATCAGAGAATTTGAACCAATAATAATTTTGGAAGAAAATTAAAAAGTAATCAAGCCTTTTTTTACTTGAACCACTATTGAAATATGCCCCACAAGTCTCAAGCAATGCACAAACTAAGCGTATCCTAAACACGTTATCTGGGGGATCTAATGGTGAAACATTAGAGTGGTCATTTGTAACACCAAAGGTTATAAACGAATAAAGCACAGTAAATACATCCCTCGAATCTAGCAGTTTATAATTGTAAAGCTCTCCAAGATATCTGACTGTGGCAATTCTTCTTTGATTGTATCTTGGGTGTGGGTCTTCCATAGTTACTCGAATTTCTTCTAGAATGGTGTCAACTACAGCTGGAGCAATGGCTTCTTGCCATGCTGCTAATTCTGCAGTTAAACGTGCTAAGGCTCTTCTAGCACTTGCTCTAACTCTCCATCCTCCTGCTAAATGTTGTACAGCCACAGAAGATATTTCAGGATCATCCCAATTTAATTTCCGCATAAGCCTCAATATTTTCTCCTCATTGCTCTTTTGTAGATCCTCATGGAGTATTTTCCTAATGAATTGATGCATTGGTGCCTCCTCTTCTTTGGGTTGAGCTGGTGTTTCAGGTGGACAGACATAATAAAAAGCATTTTCGATTTGTGTCACATATCTCGAGTCTAAAGCTGATACAGTCTGAAAAATAAAACAATTTTAGTTCGAATAAATTCTTTACAGGCCAAAAGTGCACAATTTTATAAATCATCAAGCATCATAATAATGAGACCACATTTAAGTTTTTAAAGCTGCCTGAAACATGTCAATATAATATGTGGTCCAAATTAGTGGTGCTATTTTCGATATTAAACTTGTGAAGTAGTGATGTATGCCTAAACTTTAGGTCTATGATCTGTGGATATCTCACATCTGTTATAGAAATTGTACATTATATTCTACGCAACTATCAAAGGGATGTATAAATAAAATTTAAGAATTTTCAGTTTACTTCTGAGGCCATCAAGTAGAAACAAATATCCACATAAAGTTGCACATTATTTAATTAGTATGGATCATTTCTAATAATTTTTAATTACTTTCATTCAACTTATAAAGATTTATAATTTATTACCCATACCTTCTTTCTCATCATTTGCTGCAAATATATCATGGTCCTTTGATGTGTGTCAGGATTGCAATACAAATATCGGCCGCACGTTTCCAGGAGATTGCATGCCATTTCGATGTGGTGATGTTTAAAATCGTGTAACAACACTTTCAAACAGTACAATGCCTCCATTTTCGAGTATAGATTGAATTTCACCAATTCACCAATAAATCTTACGACTTTTATCTACAATACATAAATTATAAAAAATAATCAGAAATTTTGCTCTGACTACAATTTAAACAGTAACAACAAAAAAATCAAAGATCACTTATTATTATTATTATATACTAGGATACGCCAGCTACTTCGTACAAACTTGACTTAAAATTCCCGCAGGATTCCCTATATAATGTAAGCTATCGTGTTAGTGACAACTGTGTGTAATACTGTGAATAGGCTAATTTTTATGCACCCAAACAACTTCAAAACACTCATAGGAAAATTCCCATGGTCCGGATTCTCGGAATAAACACGTCACACATTTTATTATATAAAAATTTGCTACAGATCAGTGAAAAAAAATTGGAATTTGAACTGTTTTTTAATCTGGCTATTTTAAGTCTTTCCCAGAAAAAATCCACGGGATTCCCAGTATAAGAAGTAGCGCAGATTTTAAGTATAAGAATTTGCTGTCGATCAGCGAAAACCGCATCGAAACGGCCCAGTAGTTTATGTGAATATCGAACAAACAGAGAAGTTGAACTCTAAAGAAGAAATTTAAAAAAATGCATCATGATCTCCATAATTTATATAGTCTATCTATTCCACTTGTTTTTTTTTTAAATAACTACAATGTACAGACACAGCATGTTTAGAATTTAATAAAATTATAATTTTTTAATATAATTTTTATTTAATAAAATTAAAATTATAAATGACGAATCAAAAGATTGAGGCCCGCTTGCACAACGATCGTCTTTAAATAAAATTAGTTAATTTTATTTAACTCTCTAAACGCGTTTAACAGTAAATGCATTTATGTTGTCTTGCATGAGGCACTCTCCCATGTCATTTAGTAAAATGTATTTATGCCATCGGTAAAACAGCCAGGTGTGTTTCGTTTCACGTTCACGTCACTTTTTATCGAACAAATACACGAAATTTAGCTTTAATGTTAGTTATTTCCTGCGTAAAAAGGATTTTAGTTGGCCAATCTCAAATTGACATTAGAAATTTTGTTCGCTTAGATCATATAAACCTCAATGTTTGTTCGTTTGGTTAAGTTTACTTCGGAATTTTTGGCGGCAACCAGAAGAATGATCTTTTGCTGTGCGGTTTTATTTTCGATTTTATGGGTATTTAGCATTGAGATAAATAAAGCAAATAAAATACGAGTGACGATCTGTAATTGACTTTTTAATAACTTACAATTTCATAAACAATAATAAATATTAATTTATGAAAACATTTGTTGAAATGTTCTTCAATGCAGAAGATATTGCTTTCTCATCTCACGTTCAGGGTCCTTTTTATAATCAAATAATTGTAGACAAAGATCATAAGTTTGTCTTCGCTGCTTCCATTATATAGGCGTTCTAGCTCATCCCATACTTCTTTAGCGCTTTTATATCGCATAACTTGTTTTAGAATCTCATCCGTCATGTTTGTCGTCATCAGAGTAAAAACGGCACAGTCAATTTTTAGAAATTGTTGTAAATTTATTTCATATTTGGCTTTAACATCTGCACCATCAGATGCTGCAGGCTCATCAGGCTTTTGAAGTTTTATTTGCAAAATTTCTTCAGCTCCGGGTATTGCCCTGCACGCTGTCTCAATACGATACCGCCAAGGCTTAGAATTTTTACCATCTAGGTGCATTATTTTTACCTTGAAGCCTCTGCGATCGCCTTATCCATTGTGAACGTCAGGTCGACCTGACGTTCACAATGGATAAGGCGATCGCAAACTCAACTAGGAAAGAATAAATACAATATTCTAGCATTCTACTCGAGTACAATGCTAGAATGTTGTATTTATTCTTTCCTAGTTAAAATATCTTTACTACATCAAATTCCTAAACTTTATTACTCTGCTACCATGTTAGTTTGTACGAATAATGGGTATTTAGAATTGAGATAAATAATTAAAGCAAATAACATACGAGTGACAATCTGTAATTGACTTTTTATAAGTGACAATTTCATAAAGACATACGAGTGACAATGTTTGAACGCGTTTAAGTCGTTAAATAGCCATTTTTGGATGATTAACTTTGACAGTTCTGTAAACGTATTTACCGGTAAATTTAGCGTTGTGCAAGACGCTTATCGTATTTAAGGGTGGTAAATGCGTTTAGTGTTTCTTAAATAAAATTAAGGAACGTCATGCAAGCCGCCCTGAATATAGTTCAGTTAAGTTTTACCTAGCAAGCATAGAAAAAACGGTTTCAAATGTTTTACTAGAAAGCATGGCCTACTTGTGCGTTGTTTGTATAAAAAAAGGCAAAACATAATACTTAAAACAAACCTTGGACTCGATATTTATCTGATCCTTTTTCCTAACATGATATTTAAAATCTTGCTTCAACATCTGGCATAATTCCAGGCAAACATCAGGCAGTACTGGATACAATATGGCTGCGAATCGTGCATAGAAAGGCAGCAAATCGAGACGCGTTCGAGCAACGCTAAACAGGACTCTGGTTAATTTCTTTCTATTATTCTTTGTGTTGAGATTAAGTACAAAGTCAACAGCAGCGTTGTCTATTAACTCTCTGTTAATGCAGTTCGGTAGTTCATTTAAGAATGCATCTAAGGCGTATCTGGAAACAACGCAATATTTAACATTTAATAGAATGAATACAATGTTGATGTAGGTATATCCTTTTTTTAAATGTAATATCAGATGGTTATTGCATATTGGACTATCTTGGACAGAAAATATAGGTATGCAGGCACAACTTTGAGGGAGAAGCCATCCCACAATGTCTGAAGAAGAAAGTGCTCCAACAGTGCGTCATCCCTGTCCTCACCTATGGGGCGGAGACGTGGACACTGAAGGCAGGACTAGACCACAAGTTCCAAGTCGCTCAATGGGCTATGGAGCGAGCAATGTTGGATATTTCTCTTATGTATAGCATTAGAATTGAGGATTTCCTTAACAGAACTAAATTAACTGACAAAGCTCGCGAAATTGGCAAGTTGAAGTGGCAGCAGGCTGGCCATGTCTGCCGCACGACAGATAGCCGATGAAGCAGACGAGTCCTGGAGAGAAGATCGCATCTCGGTAGACGTAATGTCGGACGCCCTCCAGACTGATGAACTGACGACCCGCGGTTCGTGGTTTAAGTGGCGCTGACTTGAGCCAGCCTACGTCCAGCAGTGCACTATGATTTTCTGACGACGTGGACGTTGCATATTGATTTATTTAAGCAAAACTTGACTGTTTCTCTGCTCGACTTTCATATAGTGCCTATTTGCTTGAAGATTACTCACAATGTTGAAGATTTAATAATACTTGACACTGGCTAAATCCACAAACAGGACACATTAAAAAAAATAACCACACATTGTGAAAATGACTATTTCACAAAGTTTGTAATTAGTCAGTTTCTTCTTCATAGCTAGATTTGTACCAATCGGCATGAAATATATGTTCCTTAGATTAATTTTTAACACTCAAAAATGTGACAGTTCTAGGGCGATATGGAAGTTTACAAAGTAAAGTCGTGTTGAAAGCTATATTATTCATAATATAAATTCACGAACTGAATATGTAGATTATGTCTCGAATCTTAATAACCCTACATAAATTGCGTACATACTCTATGATATCTACTAACTGTAATAATATTTGTTGTTGTCATAATAAATAATTAATGCAATTATGATTAGTCTAATGTCCGGTAACTGTGTTAATTGGATAGATAATACACACTTGTTAGATACATTAGATGGCTGAGCTTCCTCCTGCTCCACATCTGGTACTGTTGGTGGTTCTTCACTATCACTCAAGTCATCTTCTTTAAGATCTTCATCTAGCATCTCCTCAGTCACTGTTTCAGTTTTGCTTTTTACTGCCTGAAAATACAGTAATTATCGTTTTTGTACCAAATACTAAAAAATAATGCAAGATTTCTATTAAATTTAAATTGGGTGGTTCCTTGGTTTAGCATCTTCATAAAATACCTTATATTAGTGTAGATTTAATGTGAAACTGACTGTAACTTACATGGAAGAATAATGTAATCAGTCAAGTGCATGTCAGACAAGTGACTACACTCAGTAAAGTAAATTGGAAATGCTGCATATGCATCTCAAAAAATAATCAAGACATATTTTATTAAAACCAACTAATCCTTAGTCTTGAATATTACGTTCTATCCTACTTACTAACTTAGTGTGTGATAATTGTGCATCTGGTTGAGTTGTAATAGAATACATAGTTACTATTACATCAATACACTAGGGCAGGGGTCGGCCACCTTTTGAGTCGGAAAAGTCAAAAATACAATTTACGAAATTTCAAAGTTTTCAAAGAGCCACAATTTTTTTCTTGCCAACAATAAATATTACTTGCATAAATTAAGTGTTTCATAATAACAAACAAATCTACTTATTCATATATAAGTAGTGTTTTTCACAACAAAAAGAAAATATTTATGTGACATTATTAAATAAAAAAATAAAAACAATTAACTTATTAACTTACAAGACCAACTTGTGCTTCAATAACAAACATTGGGCAAACAAACTCAATGGAAACCATGTCTTTTTTTACATATCGAGAGCTTCATAACATATAGGGGCATACACAAAAATTCCATTTTTTGTTGTATACAAAAAATATATACAATTTAGAAAATCTTACCAGTATGCAAGTGTACCTAAGAAGAAGGGTATTCCAGATTTTAGCCTTATACGATCAACTAGTTTTGTTTTATTTACAATTTTGTGCATTGTGTAATACTGCACTTTTGTCTGTACGCCCATTTGGTACGAAGCCCTCGGTGTATAACTAAAGAGCCGCAGCTCTACATCCAAAGAGCCACATGTGGCTCGCGAGCCGCAGGTTGCCCACCCCTACACTAGGGGCCTGTCCCATCTTCACACAAGTCGACATTTATTTTTTAAACATTTTGGGATAAACATATATATCAAACAAAACATATATACATGTATACTAGCTGTCCCGGCAGACGTCGTCCTGCCCAGAAAAGCTTCAATCGATATGCCGACAGCATTATTAGTTTATAATTAACAAATAAAAAATAGGGGTTGATCGTAGAGGGTTGAAAATTTAGGGTTGTATGTATTTTTAATGTTGTATCATAAAAAAAATATTATCTAAAAATAATAATTTAGGGGTGGACTACCCTTAACATTTAGGGGGATGAAAAATAAATTTGTCCGATTCTCAGATCTACCTAATATGCACACAAAATTTCATGAGAATTGGTCAAGCCGTTTTGAAGGAGTTTAACTACAAACACCGCGACACGAGAATTTTATATATAAGATATATATCTGTTATTATATATATAAAGCTAGTGTAACTTAGTGATAATGTAGCATTCTAATGGTGAGTATTATTGAAATCAGTCCAGTAGTGTTTCAGTTTATTTGTTACAAAAATATAAATCCTTCCTCTTTATGATATTAGTATAAACTAGGGTATGAAAACCAGTAGTAGTTACTAGTGGTGATTGTGGCAGTAGTGGTCACTTTTTGAAACCCTAATCTAGCAAACAAGTTAACCTTTTTCAAAATAATTCACATTCTTTTAATAAATTACCTCCTTTAATTGGTAATTCGGCATGAACACTTTTAAGTCAGGCAGGCTGGTATAGAAGGTCCTGGTATCTTCATCCTGCCAGGGGTCTGTGCCGGCTTGCATGTTGAACTCCTCATTTCCACCAATGGTGACTGTTCCCTGGGTCTCAATCACCACCAAAGACAGAGTGGGGGGCTCTCCAGCCTCACCTAACTCTTCCCCTAAGACTTCAGCAAAGTTTTGTGCACCAACTAGTAGTTTATCATATGTAGCCTAAAAATTACCAATGTCACAAACCAAAAATGGCAAATTAAATATTTTAATATTATGTTCATGGTTCATACCACATTGTTCCATAGATGTCAATAAGAAATCTAGAAATTTATTGTTTTGGCCAGAAACCCTAGTGGGTGTCCACAGAAGACCCTACCAAAAATTCATGACAATCTGGTCAATGGTTTAGGAATGGAGGAGGACAAACATACAAATATTTGTTTTTATTTATATAGATAGATAGATTTGTAGAAACTTATTCGATTTACTTACAATACAACAATTAAATAAGAAAGAGAAATTAAGTGATTAGGGACTTTTGAAATGATTGGTCTAAAGATTCTTTAAAAAACAATTTTGTGCTGCGTTAAGTGGTGTTCTTGTATTACAAAAAGTGATATAAGTAATATTTCTGATTCTATGTGATCAATAATAGATAACAATAAAATTCACTAACCAACAATATGAGAATACTTTTTAATTGACATGACAAAGGAAGAGATTCTCAAATTGCTCTTATCTTAATAAAAAAAAGTGTTATTTCAAAATAAGAATTCATAATTCAATTAACATTTCAAAACTAGGTTAATTAAAAGAAAATATTCATAATTAATTCTGCGAAACAATTATTAGTGTAGCTGTAGTTTACTAGACTGCATATTTACTTAGTACCATATTTATTTAAGACTTTATAATTAATTAATTAAAAATATTACAGAAGGTTATATTAATATAACTTTCAACAAGGTATAGGTTATAATTTATGTATATATATTTACTGTTAATCATTGAAAATTTTGAGCTTTAGAAAAGTCTGTTCTATATGTTTAACTTTTCTTTTTCTCTTAATTTAACAGCCCTTTGTTTAGCTTTGTATTTTATAAGCAAAATAGTTTTTTTTTAAACTAGTAACTAGTAAGATACTATATAAAGAACATACCTGATGCTGCTCCAGTTGATCTTTTCTTTCTTGTGATAATTCTCCTCTTGTGTGCAATGTTCGTTGATTAGCAGCATGTAAAGCTTGCAGTTGTGCTCTTTCTGCTAGAAGGTGCTTTGTTAAAGACAAGAAATAATCTTTAAGCAGTGTCCTTACAACAGCTTGCTTCTCAGCTGGTAAAAATGTGTTTCTTGGCACTGTGACACCATATTTCTGTAACAAAAGTTTAATCCAATCAAGTTCACACTCATAGTAACAAAATATAAATAGTAAAATGAATTGACTTGTTTGTTTATTGCCTATTTATGAAGGTGTGAAAGGATTTTCAGCAAATTAACGAATATAAGTACTTTAAAAAATAAAACTATTTTTTATGTCATATTATTTTCTGTATAAGAATTCTACTATGAAAAGAGAAATTTATATGGGTAAAGGCTGCTGGAAAATTTCTATGAATGAGATCACTTAATTTTTCCATTGTTTCTTTATAAATATGTAATATTTTAATTATTCATTTTAGTGAATATTAAAGTGTTCTATATATTTTTCATAGCCTGGTACAAGCAAATGGGCAGGGAGATAACCTGGTGAAAGGTTACTTTTACCAAGGATGCTAGTGGAACATTGCTATTGTTATGAAAATTTTATGACACCCTTCTTAAACAACATCATTTAGGATAGAGGGAAACATTCAGAAGGCCCTCAAGATTGTTATTAAAAACAAAATATATATTCTAAAGAACCATTGTATTGTTGTGGTAGCATAATGGCTAGTGTACACATCTCAAAGTGAAAGGGTTTGAATCCGGGCCAGAATGCATGCACTTCTTAGGCAGTTTTCAGTACTTACATATTAACACCATCGCAGCATAAGCAGCCCTTAGGTTAGGCATTAAACTTAAGTGCATGAGCCACTGCTGTGGTTTTAATACATAAGTACTCAGTTTTCTTACCTAATATGCATATTGTTACATTTAACACATGCTAACAATGGTGAAGGAAAACATTTTGATAAAATCTACATACAGTCGACTCTCGTTAATTCGAAACTCGAGGGACTCTTAAAATATTACGAATTATCGAGTATTGGAAATATCAAATGGTTCGAAATTTGTGAGAGAAAATAAATAAAACTTCGAATTATTAAGTGTTGATCAATTATTATTTATTAACTGCTATTCTATAACAATGACATAATGTGAATTAATTATTCTTTTGAAAGAACTATGTAATACTGGTTTGCTTCAAAGCACATTGCTGCTGTTCAGAATGCTCAATAACTTTATTTAAGAGAAAAAGTGCCTGAAATGCTTTTTCATCACTTTCGTTTTGTAGACAGAAGCTTTGTAAGGTATCGAAAGAGGATCTTGTTTCCTTAACTGACACCTCTGTCAAAGGTTCTGATGTATCGTTCTCATCTTTATCGCTACTTTTTTCATTCGTATCTGTCGCAGATAAAATTTCGCTATCGGTTAGTGAACCTGAGACAGCAACATCTTCATCCACTTGAACAAAGTCAGAAAAATTCACACCGCTAATATCAAGTAATGGTTCAATTGCTGGTTCTTCATAATCCATAAGTATTGGAAGACTTTCCTGATCTTCTTTTAAGAAACCGGATTTTTTGAAGCAGTTGAGAATCGTTAGGGGTGTTACAGCTCTCCATGCCATGTCAATCAGTAAAATAGCTGTCAGAACCGTGATATTCGCAGTTGACTGCTTGTCGAGAGATTCTAAAACGAGCTTAACTATTTCTTTGTGATAGAACGTCTTAAAATTATGGATGATCCCTTGATCCAATGGTTGCAATTTGGAAGTTGTATTCGGCGGAAAGAAGTAAAGTTCCACGTTGGACAATGTAGGAGGACTGTTGTGGACAGTGCAATTGTCTAAAAATAGTAAAATTTTCCGCTTTTGTCGTTTCATGTCCCCATTAACTGTTAAAAGCCATTTATTAAAAAGTTCTGTCGTCATCCAAGCTTTTTTGTTAGCACGATAATCAGTAGGAAACGATTTCACTCCTTTGAAACATCGCAGTTTCATTGCTTTTCCTATCACTAAGGGTTTAAGTTTTTCCGATCCGTCCATATTTACTGCAAGTAAAACTGTCAACCTCTCTTTACTATGTTTTCCCCCGTGACATTTTTCATCTTTAAAAGTAAGCGTCTTGTCCGGTAAACATTTGAAAAATAGGCCAGTTTCATCAGTATTAAAAATGTCTCGGGCATCATAGTTTTCAATCAAGGTCTTCAATTTACCGTGCCAATCTAAGCAAACTGCATTATCAACACTTCCACTTTCCCCACAAACTTTGTTAAACACAACTCCATTTCTCTTTTTGAAATTTGTCAGCCACCCTTCACTTGCCGCAAAGTTTTTGATGCTTAGAGTAGACGCGAACTCTTTTGCTTTTTCCTTCAACAAGTTTCCGCTAATAGACACTTTTTGTCCTCTACACTGTCTTAGCCAAATGACCAGGCTTTCTTCCAGACGAGGAAATTCACCTTTAGTAGTTCTTTTCCGTAAGCCAGCAGTTTGAGCAGCATTAATTTTCTCCTTGTGCTTTATTATGGTTGAGAGAGTACTCAGAGGAATCTTAAATTCTTTTTAACACGCTTTTATTAGCTTCACCTGTATGTATGTATGTATGTATGTATGTTTGTAACCGACCCCTTTGAGCTCGATTTTGTCCTACTTTGAATGATCAGATTTAATTCAAACTTTCCACACCTGTCATAGGTCGATGACAATGCAATAATATAGTACCATGGAGCTGATCTGATGATGGGGTGGGAAGGTGGCCATAGGAACTCCTGTACTAAACAAGGTAGACCCGTCGTGTTTGAGCTTGTATGTTTATATCGCATGACAATGCAATAATATGGTACCATGGAGCTGATCTGATGATGGAGTTGGAAGGTGGCCATAGGAACTCCTGTACTAAACAAGGTAGACCCGTCATGTTTGGGCTCGTATGTTTATATCGCGTGACAATGCAATAATATGGTACCATGGAGCTGATCTGATGATGGAGTTAGAAGGTGGCCATAGGAACTCCTGTACTAAACAAGATAGACCCGTCGTGTTTGGGCTCGTTTTACTTGCCTTGGCTAGCACTCTGCTGCTACATGATATGCAGGATCTCAAAAGCTTGTATTTAAAAACATTTAAAAAAAAATCAACTAAAGAATGAAAAATAAATAATAGTTTTAAAAAAAACTAAAAAAAACACGCTTTCATAAAAAATCCAACTAAAAAACAGAAAATAAAATTTAATAAATTTGGTTTCTGATGAATGGGGTCTTACCGTGGAGTGCAAAAAAGAAATAATTAATCAATTTGATTAAGTACAGTGTAAAAAAAAATTAATGTACATTATTGTAAAAAAGCGTGGGGTGTATTATAATATCTTAAAAAGCGCTTTGAGTGTTTTTTTTAGGTTTTTTGCAACATCACTTTTCTTCTCACCTTTCTCTACTTTTTCGATTAACTTTTTCTTTTCAGCAATCTTCAAACATTTATACTTTCTAGGGCTCATAATTAACAAAAACTTTTAATCTATGTATACCAACGAAAGACTAACAGTAACTGAAACATATCTAAACAAACCCATTCGTTCGGAAGTGTGAGTCAAATAAGTCAAACTAATCATAGCCAAAACAAAGGCTCAACAAACAAACAAGTTGATACAAGTTTGACCTTGTCGCAAAATGTTTGTACTTACAATCTTTCTCTCTGCAACTTCGAATTGTCGAGTGTTGGACGCCGATAAGTTCGAATTAACGCATAGTTTTGTTATATGGCAATGATTTTTTAGTACGAATTACCAAGTGTTTAAAAAAAAGTGTTGATTTAGTTCGAAATATAAAGAGATTTTGTAGGGAACTCGTGATAACTTTGAATTATAGAGGTTCAAATTATCGCAGGTTTGAATTAACAAGAGTCGACTGTATTGTGATAGCCAACTTGTTAAATCTGCCAAGCTGCCTTGGACAAGACATTTATGTATTATTATTATAATTATAATATATAATATACTATTGTATCAACCATGGTAGCTTCAGAATGTGAGGCTGAATATTCTACAGATTGTAAAATTCAGGTTAAATAAAGTTTTAATGTGTATCTGAAACTTTAAAAACTAAACCAATTCTTAGTATAAATGCCAGGGTATAATTTGATTCACCATTACTTAATCATTTCAAAATTAATTTCCCTTGATAATTATAATAAAATATTATTATCCATTTAAATTGTAAACAAATATTAAATATACTCATTTAAGTGTAAGATATAAAAGCTTTAATATAAATATAACTATACCTCAGCAGCATCTCTTATTTTCTTTGGCATTAATCCAGCATAATCTTCTCCACAATGTTTACAAAATGATAGTAAAATAGGTATGTTATTATGTTCTTCTTTATCCATATTTATAAGGACTGTCAGCACATTCCCAAGTAATGGTAAACCAGTCTTGTTTGAAAATATACCCACTGCAACTAATTCTGCATAAAATCTAATATCAACTCGTAATTTTGATGAGTTTATTATTTTATCTGTAGCCTTGAATGTTAGAATTTTTTGCCAATTTTCAAAGAAGTTTCCTGAAAAATCTGCATAGGTCCGGTGAAGAATGGAACATAGTGTTATTGCTGCTGGAATATCTGACATCTTTAATTTTGCTTCTGCAATCGCAGCAGCTACTTCTGAAATATATTTTGTTAGGTTCAACACATTGAAATCTTTCAAAAGAGCCTCTATTTGTGAAGCACTAAATGATTTCAATTTCTTGACAAATGTTGTGTTTTTCTTCAAACCGGAGTCCAACTTCGAGAAATGATTTTCCGGTGGTCGCACACAGTTCAAATTTTGATTACGTAAATCAGATTTTTGCTTGATTCTTACTTCTAAATTAGTGATATATTCAGTGAGAGCAGACTTTTCATTTTCTTCGGTGTTCTCGTTGTCTTCTTCGTGCGTCTGTTTATCAGGGTCTTTCTCGGTAGACGTCATTTTAGATAAAAAATTATTTACATGAAAGATTCAAGATAATAATGAAACAAAAAAAGATGGGTCTTTTATTGTTTATTTATAAAATATTGGGTCAAATTTGCAATGGAAAGCAATCAATGGATAATCAGACACCGAGACGTGACGTGAACTGACGTGACATTGTCATGGTGACACTAACAGTATTGTCAATATTGTCATTAATTGTCTCATTACTTTTTTTTCCGCATGAGTTCAGCAGGACTCAAAGAGTACATTGAATATATGCAGGACTCAAAAGGCATTCTGCTCGGTGTTGCAGGACGCAATACAGGCTTTAATAGCATTCACAATATTCTAGATAAATTAAGTGAATTGGACCTTAAGGGATTGGAAGCTAAAGCCATAAATATTTTTTAAAAAGTTATTACAATCAGCTGATTGTTATGTCAATGTCAGGCTTGTGTCAGGGTCTCCAGATTGGGGTTGTTATGCCATATAATGGGAATTATTATGCGGTTGGGGTATATTTGTGAAGGAATTTTTTTAAGAACTTTTGGAGACAAAAAATTTACTGTTTGAGAAAAATGAGGGACGTAATATTCTCTTAAGATTTCGCGACTTGTATACATAATAAATCTACGTTTTAACAGTTTTATGCGCGGTAATTTATTTGAATTTTGGTATTCCAAAGTTCCGTCCACTTTTCAGTGGCCGTGATCACGGAAGACAAAGATGTCAAGTGTCAACGAGTATTGTTAAAGTTTAATTTAGCCTGCCACCAACTTGTTCATTTTATTTATTCGGTTTTAATTTTACTTATGGTTCTTATTTTTTCTATGGGAGCCTAATCTAATTTACCACCGCTTCGCAACATGATAGGACTAGAAGAGAAGAAGTGGCGCAAGAAACTCTTAAGCAAACATGCCTAGTCTAATAATTTTATATAATATTAAAATGGATAGAAGGAATAATAAAAGAAATTATCAGTCAAGTTGATTCAAAAACTCAGTAAAATTAGTCTTAATAATGGACAAATCGATGGATTCATACTGGGTAGTAGGTAGGCGTTACGTGTAATCCAAAGTAAATAAATTCAAATAAAAAATAATAAAAATTTGCCCAAATTTTTGATATACTCCCACTTGTCACCTCACAACATTAATAAATTCATTAACCTTTGACTTATCGAAATTTAATTTAACATTTTCATAAGGTAATCATGGGAAAAGTGTTACACTTACCGACACAAACATGCGTCGGGAGCAAGTGCACCAATTATAGTACACTTTTTTGTGCAGTACATGCCTTATTTAGGACGTTTATATTTAATGATCTAATGAGAGACAATTTCTGAAACATCGTTTTGTACAAACTTTTCACCCATTGGGGACTTTCGTAAATTCAATCTGGAGACCCTGATGTAGTGATGTACTCTGTACTGTATATCATATTATCGGAATAGAAGATACAGATAGGTGTAGCGATGCGCAAACTAAATCACCAATGAGATCAGTGATTTATAAATCTTTTTCCTTAAAAGATTTAAATCACTCTTTTAAATCTTTGGTTTCGAATGACATAATTTATTCAGTTGACCGGTTTTAAGCTTTACAGTAACGCCAGAGAGTTTAATTTACTGTGTATCATCATTGTATTTCTTAGAGTGCGCATGTTATCTCATTTCAATTCACAATATCCTGTATCTATTGTCTCATACTACATCCAAGTATCTTATTTGTTAGTTTTCATCATTCCATGTGACTAAAATCAATCTTAACGTAGTGAGTTAAAGATGTATTTTACAAACCAAAGATTTAAAGAGCGATTTCGAATTTTGAAAGATTATACAACTTATAAATCAATCACTCCTGAGTTACACATCTGTAGATAGGTGGTATACATAGAGTATATTGAACAAGCCATAAATATTTTAAAAAAAAAGAGTATATTGAATACCTATATGGAGAGTGGTATATTACAAAATGTGTGGAATTATATGTGAGATAAGTTCTTCTGATAGTTGTGTTTTACAGGTATTTAATCAGTTGTCTTGATTTTATGAACTAGTATCTACTAACTGTAGTAAAGGGTTTGATTTTGCAAATAATTGTTTAAAATATGTGCAGGATGCGAATCTTTTACAATGTATAAAGAACAGAGGACCAGACTATTTCAATAGAGTTGATGTTAATACTGGCTTTGGTATGACTGTTTCCTTCTTTGGTGCTGTCTTATGGATGCAAGGTAAAGGAATCACAAAACAGCCAGTTAATAATGATCATGGTGTGCTGTTATACAATGGGGATATATTTGAGAAGTCCTGGAACAGTTCAATCAGTGACACATCAATAATTATGAAAACAATCAGTGAAAATAATGTAATTATGTTTTAATTATAATAATTCACTTAAGTATTTATTTTTCAACTTAATAAAATACTATCAGTCATTATAATCTTTTGTTTTAGAAGTGTGCAGAGGATATAGTCAAAATATTTAACACTTTAAAAGGTCCATTCAGTTTAGTCTACTACAACAAGTCTACACATGATCTGTATTTTGCAAGGGATAAAGTTGGGAGGACATCTTTGCTGTTTCACAAATCACTGAATACTTTTGTAATAAGTAGTGTTCTAGGTAAATAATAATTTTCTGATGTATCTTTCTATTTTACTTGAAAATTAAATAATTTTTATGATTTAAGGTAGAGAATATATGTGTATTGAAGTGCCCGCTACACATATAAATATTTGGAACTTGAAAAGTAATAGAATAAAATGTATCCCATGGGAAAATACAGCTCTAAAAGAAGAGTTCCACATAGATCATTGGTGGACAAAGTTACAAACTCAGCAAAGTCTATCAGATAATGAGTTCCATTTTGATTATGAAACTCAATGTGAATTCAATGAAAATGTGAGTTATCTCCAAGAATTTCTTTATATATATTGTTAAGTAATTTTAATGGTAACTAATCAACTAATTCAAAATATTTACTAGGATCCTATTATTGATTACATTGACAATATATCAAGAGAGACAAAATGTAAACTCACATTAGCAAACAGGATTTTAGATCATGCAGTTATTAAGGAAACTGTCTTGAAACTAACAAGTTTATTAGAGAACAGTACACAAATTCGTATAGAAAGGCAGCAAAATAAGTGTAAACTGTGTTTGAAAATTGAAGAAAAAAATTGTAATCATTGCACAGTCGGAGTGTTATTCTCTGGAGGTCTTGATTGCACAGTTCTAGCTTTGTTGGCTGATAAATTTATTCCCCCAATCCAGAGTATAGATCTTATTAATGTTGCATTTGATAGAAATAGAATATCTAACTATAATGTACCAGATAGAATTACTGGAAAACAATCATTTGCAGAGCTGAAAAGGTTACGACCAAACAGGTATAATATAAGTTTAGTTAACATCTTCCTTTCTAAATATGGCTTCACATAATTGATCAAGAATTGTCACCGTGTAAGATAAAAAATAATTTTCAATTAAATTGGTATTGGTACCAAGCGCAGATTTAACTATCTCACCACATTTTTATCCAAATTGCAGATATTTGACTAATAAATAGTATACAATAAACTCCTTGTTAATTTAAAAAGTCAAATTTTACTAAATACTTCAGCACAAATATATAATTACTGCTTAATGTTATATTATTGACAAAATTATGGCCATGTATTTTAAATAACACTAAAGTGCAAGATATATTTTCTTCCTATTTCCTTCTTGCTAAAATCTATATTATCAGTTAATTTTAAATAGCCTAGTGTGACCTCAGTAGCCACTGTTAGCAACAGATAAGGTTTTTAATATAATGTCTATCATTCTGCATCTCATCTAGAAAACCTAAATTTTGGTGTGAACTACACAAATGAATGGTTAAAATAACTGTTTTAAAAATTCAGGAACTGGGTGTTTAAAGAAGTGAATGTATCAAAGCATGAATTAGAAGAATTTCAAAGCTTAATTATTGGAGATTTGGTTTATCCAAGAAAAACTATATTGGATGAAAGTCTTGGTTCAGCATTGTGGTTTGCTGCTAGAGGTCAAGATGATATAGAATCATCAACTTGCAGGGTAAGTTATTTATATATTTTTTTTAAAATATCTATTGCTAGTTTATTAATTGCCTGATAGTTTAGGTATTGCTATGGTGTGTTGATCTAGCAGATTTCTCAACATTGGTTATTATCTGTGCAATATTATTCATATTCTGAGCTAACACTTGGAATATAAATATGTACTGTACAACAGTGTGGACATGTCAGTATATGTCCAGTTTGCTATGCATGCTAAGCACAGTTGCTTAAAAACATTTGAGATATCTTAACACTAAGGTGCATAGTGAAATCATTTGAAAGTTTTCAGTTCCAATTTCTCCTTTCCAATATTATGCAATCAAAATGCCCCTGATCTATCACAGCAGCTTTCTTTGCACTCTATTCATATTTTAATTTCTTTTGTAAAATTTGCCAAAATGATAATTAACTTTAGGTCTGCTATTCTGGTTCCTCTGGGTCATATCCTCTGAGTGGCACATGCACACACATAATTCATAGATACTCCATTAATCCATTAACAAACAGGCATATGCAGTCCAAACTGACTCTAAAAGTGAGTCATATTTTAATATATACCTATATATTATCTTATATGATAAGAAAAATATTGAAGCTATTGGAACTTTCAGATGTTACTAGTTGGATCTGGTGCTGATGAGCTATTTGGTGGGTACACAAGACACAGAAATGCTTTTAGACGACAGGGTTGGTTGGGACTCAGCAAAGAGCTACAGTTGGACTGGAAAAGAATTTCCTTTAGAAACTTGTCCCGAGATAATAGAGTAATATGTGATCATGGACGTCAACCAAGAATGCCATACTTAGATGAAGATTTTACACAATTTGTTCTAAGTTTGCAGCCCTGGTTAAAGTATGTTCAATTTAATTATATAAAAAACAATTATATACATGTATAAATAAGTGTATCACACTTATAACACATCTGCATATCACATGTATATATAAATGTGCTATACACTTTGTTTCAGATGTTTTCCCAGTGATAGTATGGGTCCAGGTATAGGTGATAAAATGATACTGAGGCTTGTTGCTATAAATCTTGGTCTGACTGGTGTTGCAACATTACCTAAAAGAGCATTACAGTTTGGTTCGAGGATAGCAAATAAAAAAGAAAATGGAAGTGACATATCCAAAACATTTTTAAATTTGAGTAAAATAAAGAATATGTGAGTTTAGTGTAAAATCAATTATTTGCCTCGTTTTTCATTCCAGTGCCTAATGTTGGCAACACCAACAAATAATTGATTTTTGACTTGGTCACATTAAAATCTTCCTTTAACATGTAATGGTGTAAATTAATTAAATATCTCTTGTGGTACAATTTCTACTCTTTTCCTTAATAGTTTGATTTAATCACCTGATTTGACAGGAGTGCACAAAAATGAATTTCAATTTTTATTTTCATTGGAAACAGCTGTAAAGGATTTTATTACTATAATTTACAGATTATAAGTATGAGCTCTTAAATGTTTTTTAAGTCCACTATGAGATGCATAATGTTTATCACAATCATTGCAACTGTATGGTCTTTCTCCAGTGTGTGTTCTCATATGCCTGATTAAATCACTTGACCTCTTAAATGTGCAATTGCACCTCATACACACATAATCTCTAACTTCACTGTGTATCTTAAAATGTCTTATCAAATCTTGGCGTTTTGTAGATGATTTGCCACAGATATCACATATAAATGGCCTTATACCCAAGTGAGACCTCATATGAATATTTAAATTCTCTTTCCTTGCGAAATTTTTAAGACAAACATTACATGAAAACTTTTTAAACCCACAGTGTGTTAAAATATGGTTGTTTAAAGTTTTTAGCCCTTTAAAGATTTTACCACAAGTTTCACATTGGTGTTTTCTGGGTATTTTGTTATACTTTTTTCTTTTTGTGGATAATTTAATTGGAAATGATGTGACATCATTACTACTTTGTTTCTGTTCAGTACAATTTACATTTGAACTCAGTATAGTTTCTTGTTGGTTAGATTTAACAACTGTATCTATTTTGGATGCACATGTTAGGCGATTTGGTGGCAAAGGATCACTTGGTGAGAAAATCATAATTCGTAAACTTTTCTCAACTTCTATACATCTTCGTTTAAAATTATAAAATGTTCTGATAATTTCAATGCAATTCTTGCAAATCAAGGATGGAAGACCATCATTTGGGTTGACCTGTAATGAAAATTAAAAGGTTGTTAAGTGAGTATTTAATTAATTTTAAATTTTTATCTGACTTTGTAATAATTTTAAAAATTGTAATCATTTTGATGTGTCCAGTTGGCTTTCAGTTACTTTCATAAATATGGCATATTCCGCCTTTAAAATAATTATTTACAGCTTTTTAAATTGAATTAATAATAACTTAGAAAATGTTTGAGTACAAAGAGCAATATTTTAGAAGTAATGATTTCATAAAATACAAACCTTGAGGTTGAAGTTATTTAATATCATTATAATATTTATTTCATAATCAATTTCATGTAAATCCAACAATATTTCGGAGTCTGAATTCATGCAAAATCTGCATGTGATAGGTAGTAAGTATGTCATATTTACACCTTAAGAACACAAGAATACCACACAAAAATAAACAGTAATAATATTATTTCTTTAAGCAATGTTGTAAAACATTTTTACAACACAGTTTTTATTAAATAAAAACCCTATGGATTCGATCCATTCACGAATATAGATAACTCTGATTATAGTTTCTTCGGAGGTCAATAATAATAGTTTTGATTTGAGGTACAAGGGTAAGTAACTTATTTATACAATATACTTAAATTATTTATACACATACAATATTTACTATTTAAAATTAAACTCTCACAGTAATTGCAAAATACTCCGATTTGACAGTTTACTTTTTTTTTTACTTGTGGCTGCAAGCTGCAAAATCAAAATGCCATTTAAATTTCTTTTGACAGTTCTCATTACTACGATTTAGGGATGTCACCATCACATCGTCAATTTATTTAATCGATAACAAGAGAAATCAGTTAAAAATGGAATGGTTGTAATTGAATATCTTTTAAAATCTTCATAGCTCACAAACGCAAGTTGGTCCTGTATTACCACATGCACATAATATCAGTATCGTAATAAACATGTTTCTATGAAAAAAATATTACCCGTTCCGACCTAACCCATCCATAAATTATTAAAATGCCTAAAATATAACATAAAAGTTTATTTTCTTGTCTATATATTTTGTGTAAACATCACTGAGCTTAATAAGAGAACGTTGTGGATTGAAAGAAATGTAATAACAAGAGTTGAAAAAAGTATGTTTGAAGAGAAGAGGATTGTTACAACTCCTTTCTAAGAGATACTTCTTAGATTAGTTCTATATTCGAACTTCATATAAAATTCTGTTGTGTATAATTGTCATGTTTAATAATCATTCTTACGTCTTAGTAAAATGTAGTTTTATTAAATTGGCGACGAGATAAAAGAAATAATCATGAATGACGAACAGTTTGCTCAATTTTTAAATACACAACAAACGCAACAAGAGCAAATATTACAAATATTAAAATTATTAGTGCCGACTATTTCCTCAAGCCAAGCAACAACACCAACAAAGAGCGTGACGAGCGACTCTTCTACAACACATGCAACGGACAAGATGTTCATCATAAAAAACTTCAATATGGATAGGTATAATCCTGATACATACAGAATAGATGATTTTTTAGAATTTTTCGAAACAAAATGCAAAATTCTTAACATAAACGACAATGATTTACAGAAAGACCTTCTTGTAAACCTATTGACGCCCGAGATCTTCCACGAGCTGAAGATAGCTCTGACACCAAATTTTGACACAAGCACATACATAGAAATTTATTGCAAACTTTTGGACCTTTACCGTATCAAAAAGACAAGATACCGGGCATTAACTGAATTCTGGAATTGTACTCGAGAGAAAAACGAAACGATGGAACACTACGCGAATAGACTAAAAGGTCTGAGTAGAAATTGCGGATACACGGAAGAACTACTGGAACGACAATTACGTGACCGTTTTGCTACAGGTTTGAATCACCAAGACCTAGAAACAGATCTTAAGCAAAAATGGCCTGATTTGCTTCATACCGTAGATGGAAAAATAAGAGAAGTGACATTTACTGAAATTTTTACAATTGCTCAATCACGAGAACAGGCTGAACATGACATACCAAGTACAAACATCCACAGTATAAAAAGAAATAAAACAAAGACATCGCAACCTAGAACACCAAGAATATTAAATTCGAAAAATTGCCTACGTTGCGGGAGAGATCGCCACAACTTTTCAGATTGCCCAGCCAACATACACACATGCAAAGAATGCAATACACAGGGTCATTTTGAAAGTTGTTGCATCAAGACAGGACGGGCACATCTCTCCCCGAAGAAAGGAAGAAAACGTATACAAAAATTAAAGGAATCTCGTGAATATTCGGAACCTTCAGATTCTTCGGTTGATAATAATAATAGTAGCGACGAAGATGTCGTGTACAATATTATCGGAGCACAAAAGAAGGATTGCAAACAGATTGACATACGCATCAACGGAGTGAGTTGCACCATGGATTGGGACCCAGGCTCCAACTACTCCATCATCAGCTCCCACCTATGGAAGAAAATAGGATCTCCGACACTACATACCGCACCTAAACTCAAAGCCTATGGTAATAATCGACTGCACCCAAAAGGCATTACAGACGTAACAGTCGAAGTTAATGGGAAAGAGAGAATATTACCCGTTATTGTCATGAGAAACGCAAATCCAATGCTTTTTGGTCTACAATGGAGCGAGATGTTTGGAATGAAATTTCCAAAACCTGTATACTCTATCAAATCTACAGTTCCGTTTTATCTAACACTTAAACAAGTATTAGATAAACATTCGCAAATTTTTGACGGAAAACTAGGCAAAGTCAAGAATTACTATGTCAATATCCATGTTAAAGCAGGAGCAGAGCCTGTCCACCTTCCGCCGCGGCCTATCAAATTTAGTATGAGAAAAAACATAGAACGGGAACTAGAACGCTTACTCACCGACGGCATAATAGAAAAGATAGATCCCAACATCACTCCCGTCGAATGGGCTACACCGACAGTCAACATTCTGAAACCTACAGGTGAAGTAAGAATCTGTGGCGACTTCAGCACGACTCTTAATCCAGTTCTGATTAAACATTTACATCCAGTTCCAGTATTCGACCATTTACGACAAATTCTAGCAAACGGTAAGATATTTTCAAATATAGACCTTAAGGATGCATATTTACAATTTGAAATAGCTCCAGAGTCAAAAAAATATTTGGCACTTTCGACACATAAAGGGTACTATCAATATAATAGAATGCCTTTCGGAATATCGACGGCACCATCAATTTTTCAACATTTCCTCGACCAATTACTTGGAAATATTCCTAATGTGGCCATATATTTTGATGACATTGCAGTGACGGGAGCCAACTTAACTGAACACTTGCAGACACTATCTGCGGTATTCGAACACCTTCAAAATGCAGGTCTCAAAGTAAATTTAAAAAAGTGCAGCTTCTTACAGAAGCAAATCGAGTATCTGGGTCATACAATAGACAAACATGGAGTACGACCAACACAAAGCAAAATTAACGCCATTATCAAAGCTACACCACCGACTAACACAAAAGAACTTCGATCTTTTTTGGGGTTAATCAATTTTTACGAACGTTTCATTCCCCATCTTCATGGAATTTGCGCCAACCTTCATGACCTGACGAGTGGGAAACATAAATGGCGATGGACTGAGCACGAGAATGCTATTTTCAAAGCTACGAAAGAATGCATTGTGTCTTCACAGCCATTATTAGCATTTGATGAAAAACGCCCTCTCTTCCTAGCATGTGATGCATCTGAAAAAGGATTAGGTGCAGTCTTATTTCATAAAGATGAAAATGTGGAACAACCTATCGCATTTGCTTCCAGAAAATTACGCCCTGCCGAAATGAAATACTCCGTCATCGATCGTGAGGCTTTAGCGATCATATTTGGAATTAAAAAATTTGATCAATATTTAAGGGGAACCAAATTCACCCTAGTCACAGATCACAAACCACTTATCCATATTCTGGGAGCTCAACGCAACTTACCTAAACTAGTTAATAATAGACTAGTAAGATGGGCTTTAGTTATAGGAAGCTATCAGTATGATATATGTTACAGGAAGGGTGAAAACAACACCATAACTGACTGCCTCTCCAGATTACCGAACCCTGAAACTGAACCATCAGAGACTGAAAGTATTGTACATAGAATACAACTTCGTCTTTTGGGAACCAGAATGGCAGATCTGCACCTATCAGAAGAGTTATTAGCTAAAGCAACATCTAATGACCCTATTCTTACGGATGTCTGTCGTAGTATGAAAACTGGTTGGCGGCAATTAGATTACAATACAGAAATGAAACAGTTCTATAGAAAACGATCTGAACTGTCCATTGAAAATAAAATCTTTATGTGGCAAGGACGTATAGTTATACCCACAGTGCTTCGCCCAGACATCCTTGCCTACCTCCACCGCGGACACCCAGGTATTTCTGCTATGAGAGCACTCTCTCGATATTATGTTTGGTGGCCCTCCCTTGACGAAGACATAGACATATTTGTCAAAAGATGTAATAGATGCCAAGAAAATCGACCCAGTAATCCTGAACTACCAGTTTTTTCCTGGTCAATACCAGAAGAAGTATGGGAAAGGATACATATAGATTTCGCAGGACCATTTGAAGGTACCTATTGGCTTGTTTTGTGTGATGCTTTGTCAAAGTGGGTGGAAATCCGACCGATGAAAAACATCACCACAAGAGCACTTTGTTATACTCTTGACGAAATATTCTGTACATTTGGCCTCCCACGAATGCTTGTTTCAGACAACGGACCTCAATTCAGATCTTTTGAGTTTAAAGAATATTGCACGAAACAGGGAATATTACATGTGACTTCCAGCCCATATCATCCACGCACGAATGGCCTTGCGGAACGCTTGGTGAGAACCTTTAAGTCTCGAATGTCTAATAATGAGGGTGGTAACCTGGAACGACATTTGTTGGAATTCTTATTTTCCTATAGGAACACGCCACACGCCACTGGCAAATCTCCAGCGGAAATGATGTTTGGCCGACAATTGAATTGCCTACTTTCCAATATTCGCCCTAATAAAAGGAAACATCTACAATATCAGCAGGTAAAAGAGAATGTCAGAATCACATCACCAAACTATCATCCTGGTGACAATGTTTTCATAAAAACACGAGATGAGAAGAAGTGGCAGCCTGCAACCATAATATCTCAGAAGCACAGATATTCTTACCTCGTCTCTACTCCTAGGGGAGATGAAAAGCGAAGACATGCTGACCATATCAGGCCTAGAATACCACCAGAACCTATCATAGAAACAGAGCTTGATATGCCTACAACCAAATCTCCGTCACCACCAACATCGTATATTCCGTCACCAGCTTGCACCATGTCTACCCCTTGTGCCACATCTACTCTCTCTCCTCAATCCTTACCACCAGTGCCCTCACCAACAACATTGCCACCTATTGAAAGACCTGCGGCAGCAGCGGTCCAGCACCGTCTCCACAATCGGCAAACACGACCACCCCGTCGCTTGATTGAAGAGATGTAGGTGGGGAGGAATGTTACAACTCCTTTCTAAGAGATACTTCTTAGATTAGTTCTATATTCGAACTTCATATAAAATTCTGTTGTGTATAATTGTCATGTTTAATAATCATTCTTACGTCTTAGTAAAATGTAGTTTTATTAAAAGGATGAATGAATATACAATCACAAAACAAGTGTATGACAGTATTGTGAATAGTAGAATTGGTACTGGTAGATCACGAAGTACACATAATCAAATAAGAGAACTGTTAAAACGAGGTCAGGTAAAAAGCTGAGTTAATGAAAGTAGATGAAGCGAAAGTTGTTTGTCAGTGTCAGGATCGTCGCAAGTGGAGATCTATAGTCTTTGCCTACCCGCATGGGAAACTGGCGTGATAATATGTTTGTATTTTAAGTTCGTCTTCCAAAAAAATATCACTTTTATTAATCAAAATATAAACAAAGTTGAAATAAATAAAATATTTCAAAGTTTTCGAACCGAAAACCCTGTAAAAACGAGAAAAGCTGTAGTTTGTTACATATTTTATTAAAAGTTCGAATATTATATAAATTATTATCATTAAACATTAGCCAAATATACAAAAGCAAACTAGTATTATCGAAAACAACGATGACGGTTACAGACTATGGAATAAAGAGTCAAATTCCTTAGTCAGATCCAGAGATGTGACCTTTGATGAGAGGCCAATCAAATCGAAGTTCGTAACTGAAGACTTCAGTAACAATGAAGACATAGGTGAAGTTCAGATACCTATAAATGTTCGAACGGATTGTGACAAAGTTCCAGTAAATAACAATTCAGAATCAGATCATGAAGAGTCTAATGAATTAGAGGGGGAAGATGTAGATGAGAGTGATAAAGATGAAGATAGTCTCGAGCCTCTTGTTAGTATCGAGTGCGAGAGAGAGCTTCCAAATCGTTCGTCACTAAAACGTCCTGCTAAATTCAAAGACTATGCTATGATTATTGATGGATATGAAGAACCAAATTGTTATAAGGATGCTGTGTCGGGTCCAGATAGAGATCTTTGGATAAAAGCGATGGAAAGTGAAATTAATTCACTTAAGCAAAATGAAAACTGGGTTTTGCAGAGACTACCCAAGAACAGAAAAGCCATACCATGTAAATGGGTGTTTCGGGTAAAGCAAAACGCTGATGGTTCTGTAGACAAGTATAAGGCAAGGCTTGTCGCCAAAGGTTTTCGTCAAAAGAAAGGTTTAGACTATGATCAAACCTTTAGCCCAGTTGCAAAGTTGTCAACTGTGAGAACCATACTAAGTATTGCGGCTAGTGAAGGCTTGAAGCTTTTCCAATTCGACGTGTCGACTGTATTTCTATATGGTTCACTGTCAAATGAAGAAATTTACATGAAACAGCCCGAAGGCTATGATGATGGCACTGGAAGAGTATGTCTTTTGAAGAAAAGTTTATATGGCTTAAAGCAGGCTCCAAGGTGTTGGAATAAAACTATCTTGGATTTCTTCAAGGAAATTGGTTTTAAGACGAGTGATACAGATCCCTGTTTATTTACTCTGAGAAAAGATGACAAGAAATTGATTGTCGCTCTATATGTTGATGATGGACTTGTTGCAGCAACAGATCAACAGATGATAGATGACTTTTTAGGAGATTTGAAAACAAGATTTAAAATTACTTATAAACCAGCCTCGTTCTTCCTTGGTATAGAGATTGAAATCAGAGAAGGTAGTATTAAGATACACCAGGCATCTTATGCTAAGAAAGTATTGCATAGATTCGGTATGGAAGGTTGTAGACCTATAGCAACACCAATAATCAAAGAAAATATATCACAGAATGATTTGAAGACTGATGATTATATTTTAGAAAATTATAGACAAACTGTTGGAGCATTAGCCTAACTTATGGTTGGTACTAGACCTGACATAGCATATGCTGTCAGTGTAGTTTCGAGAAGTCTGGAGAAGCCAACTAATGAAGATTGCGTAAAAGTGAAACGCATTATGAGGTATTTGCAGTACACTCTTGATCTTGGCATTGTTTACCAGAAAGGTAACCATAAGACCTTTGAATGTTACAGTGATGCTGATCATGGTGGTGATATAGGGACCGGAAAATCCACCTCTGGTATATTATGTTTATACGCAGGAGGACCAGTCTCTTGGATGAGCCAGAGACAACAGAGTGTAGCCATATCAACAACTGAGGCTGAAGTTGTCGCTGCAAGTGAGGCTGCCAGGGAATCAGTCTGGCTAACCCCACTATTCAAGCACCTCACTGATAATAGAGAATTGCCGACATTGTGGGTTGACAATGAGGCTGCAATTAAACTGTCTGAAAATCCAGAATACCACAGACGTACGAAACATATTCGTATACGTCACTTCTTTATTCGTGAGCTAGTAACGCGAGGAGAGATTATAGTGAAGAAAATCTCCAGTGAGCAGCAACTTGCAGATCTGCTCACTAAACCAATAGCGCAACCAAGATTGTGTAAGCTACGTGCATTAATAGGTTTACACTGAGAGAAGGTGTTAAGGTTAAAACATTGTGAACCTATTTAGTAGTTACACTACGAATAAAGAATAGAGACGTGACATTGTCACTCTCTCAAAACTATCAGACAATTATATTGTTGCTTTTTATTTCTCCTTATCTCGACCACACATTTTAAGTAGCAGGATGCCTGCCAAGGACTGCGAGCTCCGCCCACCGCTCACAGTCAGCCACGCAGGATGTCCTGCAAGCCCCGTGTACTCTGCAAACCTACAATGCAAGTCCGTCTATGGGCTCAGTAATACGACATTACGGTTTATATAAAAACTAAATCAGTTTGGCGTTTGGACAAAAATAATATTTTTTTATTATATTACTAATATCGCTTTGTGTATGAATTTAAAGGCTTCTCCACATTCTCGCGAGACCGCGAGAAACTGAGAATGTGAATATGCTTTTCTTGCGATGATGTCCGCCAGAACAATGGAGCTGAGAACGCGGGAAATTCTCACAAAAACTATGCGATTGTAGTGAAGGCTTAACGCCGGATTTACACTCGCACGAGTGGTCTTGCGATGTCTCGTCGAGTGCTCTTGCGCAAGAGGTCGAGAGACGAGCGTGACCCTGTACACTCTCGTTTATTCAATACGCATTGCGACCACCACAAAGATGGATGCGTTACAAGTTACGGCAGCTATTACCCTATGCGCTATCAGTTACTATAATTACGTGCACATATATCATACGAAAAAAATTAAAAAGAAATGGCGTAAACTAAGATGGTGGATGCGCACGATGCATCGAAATAGGACACTGTAAGTGCATACATTACTGTATTTACTGTAATGTATGTAGAGCACACAATATGCTGTCCACATGTTGCATATCTAGGGCAACAAAACGTCCGTATGTTTAGAAAGCATGCTCTCAAGTCTGTGGCCTTCCGCCACATTAAATAATCATAATATCATCTAAGCATCTCGTATACACTAAAACGACGAAGATTTATTTATTTACTTAAGATGCGCGAGCGCAGCCGCCTCTGGTGCGCCCGCGCGATGCGACGGGTATCGCCCGTGGACACGCACCCGGATTGATTCGATCGGCAGTGCGGCTCATGACCTTGTCCGGTGTCACGCGCGCATACCATCCCACGAATTATAGTAATTATATTTTTGTCGTGTGTTTGATTGAATTTAATATTGTATATCAAATTTATAAAACTCGCTTGCTGATATTCATGAATAAAGTTGTTAACTCCTTCTGTTGTTGTGAGTGTCATTTGGTGTCGGAACTTTGGAGGATAACGACGTACCAACATTAACCACCGCACCACCGACCCCTACAAGCCACTCAACTGAATGACGCAAGAGTGCACAGTGATGCACTTGCGCCGCCTCGCGAGGTAAGCGAGGCCCTTTTGACTCGCGCTCAATAAGCAAGTGTACCCTGTACACTCTCGTGCTCGCCCTGTCTCGCCTCCTCGACGAGAGTGTACAGCCGGCATAACAGATCTATGACAAGCTCAAACGGTCTGTCATTGATATATTTTTTATATATTTGTAGTGTATTATCTATGGATATAATTCTTAATTTTTGATTCTTGAAAAATGGCTGCAAATCGTCGCAAGCAAGACGACAAAAATTTAGAAATTTTACGTGAACTTATTTCTTTAAATGGGAATAAATATTGCTTGGATTGCAACCAAAGAGGACCTACATATGTAAATACAACAATTGGTTCTTTCGTCTGTTCAAAATGTTCGGGAATGCTGTAAGTATTATTTTATGTTATTATCCCTTTTGTCTGGGAAAGAGATAAAAAAACAGATAGATTTTCTATTACAGGCGCGGCCTCACTCCACCTCACCGTGTCAAGTCCATATCCTTGGCTACATTCACTCCAGAAGAATTAGAATTCGTAAAAACCAGAGGAAACGATTATTGTAGGCGCGTTTGGCTGGGCCTTTACGAGGGTGAAAGTGTGAATTTTACAGACGAACAAAGCGTCAAAGATTTTATGTCGGATAAATATGAAAAGAAGCGTTATTATTTGGACTCACCGGTTAGTAATCCCACTGTGAACGGGAACTCTTCACTTAAAAACAAAGCAAAAACGAAGACCGGAAGTAGTACGAGTGTTTCGCCTTTGATAACAATTTCGCCTCAACCGCCTAAAGCTACAGTGAACAACAACGCGACGGTTAGCCAAGCAAAAGTAGTAAACAAGTTAATGTCTTCAACTAATGAAGTCACCCACAGGCTGGCCAGACCTGTGACAAGTTTGGCACAGCCGCTTATTAATAGTGCAACTTTAACACCCCCAGCAGTCACCATACCACCAACAGTACCTGAGTAAGTGTTTCCACTAAAGTACATTCCTTATACATTAATATAAATTTGCTGAATAAACTTAGTTGGGATTTGAAGCTAGAATTATTAGATCGAAAGAGACTATAAATAATGTAGATATATACAGTCTTATTGCTAAAAGTCAGCTCTCCCAAGCAAGCTAACTTATAAGTTACATCATGTGGTATACCAACATTATCATTACATAAAATAATATTATGTTTACAGTTTCCCAGTGGACTTTTCAACAGCAAATATCTATAACAGTAGTCAGTGTAATAACAACATGAACAACAACTTTATACCAACATCATCCATGACAACAGCTTCAGGGTTTAATGCTTTCAGTAATTCAACTTCTACATCAAGTTAGTATAAAGGAATAATCATACAAATTTAAATAAATCTGTGTATGTATTATTTTATTTTAATTGATAAATGCTATTTGATATGAGATTATGGGTGTGATTTACATATATGTCCCCGTAATCATAAGTAATGAGGGGGGAGGGGGAGGAGGAAAACTTACCCCTTCTGCAACTCCCATGTGGCGGAAATGTATAGTTCCTGAGTTATTAATGTTTTTGTCAATCTAACCTCACTTCTGTTTTTCACTAATATTTCACTTGTATATAAGATAAATAGTGGATGGTTACAGTCGGTTCTGGCACTCGCCGGCCGCTGCGGCGGCACGCTCGCTTCGCTCGCTCGGCTCGTGCGCTTTGGTCTACACAAAACCTAACCTAACCGACTGTTTAAAACTCCACATATTTAAATTTTCAGATACATACAGTCTCCTATTTAAATAAATCCCGTCTTCTTCAAAATGTACACTTTCCGGTGCACAAAAAAACGTTTCAGCGACAAAATTACCAGATCATTGTCGTGAATTTTAAACTTCGATAATTAATTGAATATGTATTTTTTCCACTCAAAACCATATATTCTTAAACACATTAACCATTAAAATCATCCAGAAAATCATCCGGGGTTATATATGTAAACCCAACCCAAGATTATAAATAGGAAATAAGTTATTTATGTTTGCAATGGTTTGTTTTGCAGATGATCGTTATGCAGCATTAGCAGATTTGGACCTTGCACTAAGACAGCAAAATATGAAACATATGGGTAAGTATAAGATATAACTTATTATAATTAATAAACAGTCTAAAATTAATAATAAACGGATGTTTATTATAGTTTTAAACTGTTTACTGATTCAATCTTGTTCAATTTCACTTTTATTTAAAAGTATGAATATGTAATTTTTTTGTATCATATATATAATGATATCACACAAAATTTTATTTATTTACTAGCTGTACCCGGCAGACATTGTTATGTCCTTAAAAATAAAAATCTTGCCATTAAATATCCAATTGCAATACCATCTGCTGGAATCAATTGTTAATCTAAACGATGCTCGAATCCACTCGAACACACACAAAAAAAAATTCCACCTAAATCCTGGAAGCGTAATTGCAGCACCATCTACCTGGTTCAAATTTGAACCTAAACCATCCCGGAACCCACTTGTACACACTCAAAAATAATTTCACCTAAATTCTGGAAACCTACCTACCTACCTACCTCTAGCAACCTACATCAATTAATAATCTAAACCATTCTTGATTCCACTTGAACACCAAAAAATCATCACAATCAGTCCCACTGATTAGGAAGAGTTCAGAGGCGCCACCTAATGAGTACAATTGTGAATTATCACAGAAATGTGCTTCCCAATGAAAGCATAGTTACAGGAGCAAAGTTACAGGAGTGATCCTGTAACCACACAATTGATTGTGAATAAATGCAGTATGAATATTGATCATAATTAATGAAGTTCAATCTATTTTTCAGAGGAAAATACACTTGTAAATAATAAGAACCCATTCCAAAGTCCAGTGACCAATGACCTGTTTGCTAATAAAAATCCTTTCTTCAACGGAGGATGGAGTACAACAACTGCATCAGTACCAGTCAATCCTTTCATGGTTAGTAGTTTACATTAATTAACTTTAAGATAAGCTTGGTTAGTCTGTTACATGATTATCACACTAATAAATATGAATTCTCATACAAATATCAGTGTATTGGGACCTCTACCAGAACTTGACCCTGCCAAATGTTTGCCCATATTTGACAAGAACATTTAATATAAAACTCAGGTCTTCAAGTTGTGACTATCACACAGCCCTCCTGTCTATGATAATTTTGCCAGGACGGGAAAATGGAGAGTATAGATCAAAAGAAATGTAGTCCATACTCTCCTTTTTCCTTTCCTCACTCTTTCCTTCTGCTTTACTCTTTTTTATGTTATAATGGAGTCCCATACCTTACTGAGTTTTAGAGGTCACAAGGCAAATGATCTTCATATAATTGAAGACATGAGTGGATGAAGGTGATAAGTCGCATAATTCCAATTCTGAGTAAATCGAGATAAAAGTTTTACTTTTATTTGAAACTGAACTGAACACCTTTAGCAACTTTTTATTTTTTAAATATGCCTTATATCTATGGTCTAAGGTCTGTAGTCATTTGGTATCGACTTATTCTACTACGCAAAAAAAAGCAAAAAACCGAATATGCGACATATCACCTTCATCCACTCACGTCTTCAATTACAACAAACTCACAATTTAAATATGGTAAAGGCTGCCGTGCTTGGAGTTGATACCACAAATTTAGCTGGGATTTAGTATTAGAATGATAAGTCTATTCTCTCTTTTTATAGCTTAATAATACTCTTGCTAAATTGAATTATGCAGCTATGTGTTGTTTTTTGTATTTAATTTATACATTCTAAGCTTTGCGCATGATTTCCACAACAAAAATTTTAGAGATTGCGCCAAATTTTATGGCATCTGGATTAGCTGCAGACTGCTGCACAATACTTAGGTATTGTAAATAAATTAGTTTCAAGAACCATATATCATATCCAGCTGATGATAAACATTAAAAGCAGCTATAATGAACTTTGCTTGTTCTACACATACTGTAAATCAAAAGCCAAGCAGGGATGTTACAATGTACAAAAAGTGTAGGCACAATTTGTATTTGATAAATAAACACTCATCCTTATTACGATAGTTGGTTTATTTTGTTAATCATAACAAGGAAGGAAATCGCTATTAATTCATAGGAAACTATTTTTTTTAATGTTAATAAAATTAAATATTAGCCTATGCTTATTAATCATTTACTTATAATAACTTGATGATGTCATTTTCATTATGTTTTATCATTAATTATTTTTGTTTGTAGCATTGTGTGTAGGGTTTTTTAAGAAAATGAGTGATATTGCATATTTATGATAACAGGTTATTTTTGACCTATTTGCGTTGTAACTAATAATATTAAAGTAAATTTTCGTCTATTTTTGGGAAACACATTTAGATATAGCAAATATCCTATGTTAATCATATGATTCATGTATGTAATCAATCTATGTTTTTACAATACAAATACAAACTTATACACAACATTTCATGTAAATTGGTTCATATTATTATGCAATCCAATCAAGAGGGGACAGCAAGCCATAAGTATATCTATCACTTACATAGTTATATTTTAGAATAGTTTCTTTATTGTTTTGTTCAATTTACCCATTTCTTTGTCTTCAGTTCATAGCAAACATTGAAATTTAATAGTAATATGCAGCAATGTCATCTGTCTGTAATGTAATTATGATCCTATCCTTGAATATCTAATGCAATGTAAATTAGTAAAGACATGTTTAAATTTGGTGTTGATGGATGAGTCATGTTTTAGGCTTAAATAAATATTTATTCATCTAGATCACGTTCTGAATGTGTTGCTAGTATGATGTATGGGATTTTCTCTATATTTCGCTGTGAATGATTTTTTTTGTACTAATATGATATTTACGTATTTGCCACAGTTCACGGAACTCTATTATCGCTTTAGTCATTGACTCGGTGATAACGGTCGGCGAATTTAACCAGACAAAATATAGATAATGATATATTTTTTTATTTGTAGTCATCAATAAACAACGGTGGCTTCATGAATTCCAAGAATCCATTCCTTTGATGAAACCCATCTGAACGATTATAAGCACCAAGTGAGAATTCAAAGAACAAACTAAGCAACAAAAAGCACAAAGCAAGCAACAAAGTGTGTATTATTATTTAACATTTTGTAAAGTAACTAGTTACATAAGGTTTTTTGCCATAGTGGTGTACCAATCTTAGACCATAAATTTGTTTAAACAGAGTTATACAAAAAAGCTTCACTCCCGTGTACAGCAGACAGTTCTAGTATGGAAGAAGAAAGTATGACGATTGCCCAGTAAAAAATGTAGCTCTAAGTATTCCTAGAATCTACATTTATAGAGGGCGTAGAGGGCGCCGCAAGTGTTTTCGTGCATTTTTATTAACCAACGTTTTTAAATAAAAACGTTGGTTAATAAAAATGCACGAAATAAATATTTAGGAGCTACTAATAGCGAGCGAGATAGCGAACTAAATTTAGCTCCCAAGAGCTAAATTGAGCCTACTATCTCGCTCGCGCATTACCACATTTTTGAAGACACAAATTAACAGTATTTACACACGACAAATATGTATTTTACGAAATTCAACAATAATATTTAAAAATTTCGGCGACACGACCGTTTGTGTTGTGAACTTTTTAGCTACCCTCATGTTGCGTACCCACTGTTACTCGTGAAATATAATGTAATAAGTATTCGACTGAAAAATGGTATTTTAGTAATTTATTTTATAAAAAATATTTTTTAATGTTCACTTTGTTTTACGAAAAATGCCCGATATTCCAGAGGGCAGACAAAGACAAAGTTTAGATGAAAAAAATCACAAGAATTAATTGTTATATATAAAATTAAAAACAAATTTCGTGACAAAAAGTAGAATGAAGATTTGTCTTGAGTAACTTCTGACAATTTTTATCTTAAAAAAATGGGGTCATTTGCGAGCGAGATAGCGAATGTCATTAAAGTAGATCCTTAATAATATCATTCTTCTTCCATAATTCTAGTAACATTTTCATTTCGCGAGGAGTAAAACTAACAATTTTAGTCGACTTTTTTGGTCTTAACTATATGTTTTATGTGGTTTCTAAAAATCTAGACAATTATTATTCTAAGGTACCAATTTAAATCATACACAGAGTAACACTGCTTCTTTATGGTTGTAACTTCAGTGCCTCGATATGCCTTAACAAATTAATATTTACACTATAATAAGAACTATTTGATAATTGAAAATGTATATTTA
The DNA here is from genome assembly GCA_949752895.1 of Dendrolimus pini. Taxonomy (NCBI): domain Eukaryota; kingdom Metazoa; phylum Arthropoda; class Insecta; order Lepidoptera; family Lasiocampidae; genus Dendrolimus; species Dendrolimus pini. The sequence continues at coordinate 18,585,346 of OX457127.1, forward strand.
ATGTATTTTGTTTATATTGAAGACTGTTTGTAGACATGAGGTGGAATATCATGAAAGTACTGGTCCTAGCTTTATTCTAAATTATTCTACTTTTAAAATGTATTAAGTCAAGGGCGAGTCGAAACACTATGGAGCAGTTTTGTGCATTTGACATATTTCATTAAGAGATTCTAATCATAGTGTTTAGCGTGTATTCGATACGAATTGTGTTTGGAACAATGTCATCATCGGCTTGATGCCCTTATTAAGTATTCGATATTTACATATATGGGCATTTTAAAAACTAACATGAGATTATGATGATAATGACTACTGCAAATGATTGATGAAATGATATTCAGAATTTTTTCTACAAATGTATTGAGGTATGATGGTATAGACTTTTACAGATATGACCATAAAATAACACATCCGATATCTAATTAAAAAATGTAATGTAAGTAATCAAGTTAAAAAAAATATGAAATAAGTTTTAGTATATAGACAAATAATTGTTGGTCTACTTTAGGACTTGGGCCTTTAATCTCCAAAGAATTATATGAGTATATTGTAAAATTTATTAATCAAGTTGTCTCGAGTCTCGTGGTCAACTTAATATACTCTTGTATACAGCAATGATTTGATTATTGAGACCAAAGTCGGCGAAATTGGGATAGCAGCAAGTTAGATGTCGAATAACAACAAAATCGAACCACATGATCATCAAACCTACAACTCTCAGCGCCAAAAGAAATCTATCTATCTATTTGGGTCGGAACTCTGATAATTTGATGAATTTTTAATATTTATTATGGCCAGATTATAACGATAGTTCCTTTTTGCAAGTTCATCTTATTGTGTTCTACTACTAGAATCGGATGTTTTGTTTACATTTGTTGGATGTCTTTTACCGATGTAAGTACCATAAGGTTATTGCAATTTCACAGCCTGTTGTAAGAGATTTTTTAATATTGCAACATTTGTTTGTTTCATTCCACTCAATTTGCAGCTCATTGTGTTGTATTGTACCATGCCTTTAGAGGCTCTAATGTAGTTGTTATTCCTTCTGTTAACATCTGTTTTTATGCATTGATAAATAGATTGTTGACTTATCTACGCTAATATGTTCGCTTCATAAACTGAGATTAATTTAATGGTACATAAAATGAGATGGACAAATTAAATGTATTTTGGTATATTTTCATACAAATGACTTATAATCTTTGTCAGGGTTAATGGATATACGACAATTTATAATTAAATCGATTTGAGACAATTGTAAAAAGTAAGTAGGTTATTAGAAAATGAGCTCTCAATTTTGCGCTTCATCTGTGATTGTAATCGGTTTTATTTTTTATTTGCTAACTTGAACAATTTTTTCTAATCAATGCACTTTTATTTATTTAGTTCTATAATTGTTTTTTTTTACTATTTGAGCACTAAGATCTGTTAATTTGTATAAATAAAAATAAGAATTTAATCACTATTAAATTTTTTATTAAATGTTGTGTATTATTTCAACATTTTTTTTTACTAACCCAGCTAAATAACTTTATACATGAAAGATCTACCAACAAAAACTAAATAGAACTTTTTTTCGTAAATTTAAATAGAATAAGTTGTTAATATTTGACTGTATACTTCTACCTTTCAATATAGATGAAGCAACTATATAAACAATCTTGAATCTTTCAATATCATTGACCACCGTCGCATCCTTTCAGTTGTGTGCCTTTCAACCAAATTGATTCAATTGGTTGATTCATTTAATTTCAGTATCTGTGGCATAAACAGTCGAATATTGCTAGAGGGTAAACATCTTTGGTTGACAAGCAACATAATTTTGAATGTCCATTTTACATCTTGCACTTTTTAATGATTTTATGTCACATCTTATAATTAGTGTTCCTGCGAGTGAACATCGGTGTCGAGAAGTTATCGGGAGTGACATTGGGACTGGCGAACGGCGTCTTCGGCGTGTCTTGTTTCAGGGAGACGGCTGATGCGTTTTTAATGGCGGCCGGTAAGCCTTCGGGGAAACTCGCTTGCTCTGTTCCCGAAGTTGTTAACCGCTTCTCGGATATGGTCTTTAAAATATTTTTGCCGGCTTCTTTTGTCTGCAAAATTATTTGAAAACAAATTCACACTTGGACGTAGGTAAGCGAAAAGGAATCACACAATCCACAAAATCAAGTGAGTATACCAACAAGATCGTCTACATGTTGCAAAGTGATGTACAGAATAGAATAGAATATATATTTATTGCGTAATGCATGTACAAAGTTGTTACAGTTTTTATGGTATCAATGCATTCGGCCCATCATTGGGCGTGCAAAATTAATATTACAGGATTTTATATATCAATCAATATCAATGATTACAATATTAAATTATGTACAAAAAATACAGTCAATGAATGATAACAATTAAAGTTAAACATTAATAATAATTATCAGGTATACATACATACATACATAACTTCACGCCAGGTCCCTTGCGGGGTAGGCACGAACAACAGAGCGCCATACAGGCTTATTTTTACACACCTCACTTGCTTCTTTGACATTCATAGCTCTTGTCATGCACGCTCGTCTGTTCTTAAGGCTCCTGACATCACCTTCTGCTAATACACGATCAATTTGATCATGGAAGGTGTGTCGTGGCCTTCCGCGACTTCTGCATCCATCCACTTTTGCATTGTATATCTGTTTAATCATTCTTTCATCAAACATTCTTTCCACATGCCCGAACCACCGGAGCATTCCTTTCCTTACCTTCACCCCGACACTCTCTTTCAGACCAACTCTCTTTCTTACTTCGGTATTACGAACGCGGTCCGCGAGCGTCACTCCGCAGATTTTGCGCAGTGCTCGCATCTCGACCGCGTTTACTCTACTTTCATGCTCTCTGTTCCATACCCAACACTCTATACTCTCTGTATACTATCAGGTATACAATATAATAATAATCTAAATAATAAAATGTCTAGCATGTCAAATATATTTATGTCACTTCATAATGATTTATCCTCCATAAAGGTGTTTATGTTATAATAACATTTAGTAGTCAGTAACAAATTTAATTTTTTTTTAAATATTGTAAGTGGCAGTTCTCTAAGAGACTTCGGAAGCTTATTGTAAACAAAGGGCCCCATGCAATAGACACTTTTGCGCATTAATGTCGTAAATGATTTGATGGTACAAACTTTAAATTCATCGCGTCTGTTACGCGGAAAGACCTCCGAACGCTGACTAAATAGGTGTGGATTTGTTTTGACAAATATTGAAATTTCAAATATATATAGACAGGGTACAGTCAAAATTTTATATTTTTTAAAATAAGGTTCGCAACTATCTGTCTGTTTGAGTTTGAACATAGTTCTTAAGCAACGCTTTTGGTGTTTAAATACTGTACCAGCTTCAGTGGAATTTCCCCAGAATATTATTCCATACCTAATATTAGACGATATGAGACCATGGTATGCAGCTAGGAGAGCGTCAACATTTATAATTGATGAAATTTTGTAGAGTATATATATCATACTATTAAGTTTTTTACATAGAACACATATGTGATCTTTCCAGTTAAGTTTTTTGTCAATAACAAGTCCAAGAAATTTAATACTATTAACTTCTTCAATTTTATTATTATTGTTTGATGTTAAGTTTATTAGATAAATTAGCAGTAGAGTCACGTTGTCTGTAATGAATTAATTTAGTTTTATTGAGATTAATTTGTAAATTATTATTGTCCACCCAAGAGATTATTGAATTTAATGTATCATTAATGTTAATTACGTATGTGTCAGCTGTTTCATATGATATAGTTACAACACTATCGTCTGCAAACAGAGACATAGGTTGTACAGTAGCATATGGTAAGTCATTTATGTATATTATGAAGAGCAGTGGTCCTAATACACTGCCTTGTGGAACACCATATTTTACTATGCGCTTATTAGACATGAAGTTCATTTCAGTTTTAGTCTTATTATTTATAAATTTGTAATCATTGTGTATTGTTTTCTTTCTTCCAAATACGACTGAATTAAATTTAAAGTATTCCCTCTAACCCCGTAACATTCAAGCTTTGTTAAAAGTATTTTGTGACAGACATAATCGAAAGCTTGGGTCATATCACAAAATACAGAGCATACGGGGATTGTTTTATCTACTTTAGTAATTACATTATATAGAAAGTCATATATGGCCATGTTGATAGTTTTATGTTCACGAAATCCTTTTTGTTCTCTACCTAATAAATTCTTTGCTTCAAAATAATCAGAGAGTTGCCTATAGATATATTTTTCAAATACTTTTGATATTACAGGAATAAGAGATATGGGTCTGTAGTTTACCATGACTTCTTTATTAAGCTTTTTGTGGACTGGTTTGACTATTGAAGTCTTTAGAGCTTCAGGATATATACCTGTGCTTATGCTCAGATTAATTATATGGCAAAGAGGTTCACATATTATATGTGCAACTGACTTTAAGATTTTAGTACATATACCATCATAACCAACACTGTTCGTATTTTTTAGAGTTAATATGATATTAAAGATGTCCTTTGGTATGCAAGGTTTAATAAATAGTGAGTCCTTTTGATTAGATATTAGTGAAGTTACGCGATGTCCAGAGTTAGGTATTGGTAAGATTTTGTCAATAAAAAAGTCATTAAAAGCATTTGCTATATCAAGTGGGTCAGTGATTACTTTGTCTTCTATTTTTATTTTATTTATATATTCCCTACTTGTCTTACTTTTCGTACTATTGATAATTCCCCAAGTTGCTTTTGATTTATTTTGTGAGCTCTTTATTTTATTACTATTTTGTGATTTTTGTGTTAATTTTATTAATTTTTTTTAAGTTTTTGTATAATTTATATATTTAATTTTATTTGATTCTGATGGATTTTTCCTAAATTGCCACAAAAGTTTTCTTTTTGTTTTACTACATAACTTAATTCCACGTGACACCCATCTTACAGGTTTTGTTGTCTTAAAAGTTACAAATTTGTAGGGGAAGGAGAGTTCATAGAATAATAGAAAAGTTTCAATAAACTTTTCATATGCAATATTGGGGTCTGTATCAGAATAAATTTCAGTGAAATATATATTTTTTAAACAGTTATGAAATTTAATTAAATTTTCTGTCGAATAATCTCTTCGTTTGACCCGCCAATATTTAGATATGGTTAGGTTTTTAACAGGACAATTTATCAACTGAGCAGTATGGTCTGATAGAGCTAACTCAATGATTTCAATCTTACAGGACGTAAAATTATGCGCAAAATTGTCTATGCAGCTTAAACTTCTAATTCGTGTTGGCTGTTTTATAGCAAGCTTCAGGCCGTAGCTTAACAGTAAGCATTCGAAATCAAGAGTTATACATATAGTGGAAATTAGATAAAATTTTTACTTATATACCTATGACCTTTTTTGCCAGGGTATTTGCCCGTCTGGATGGCTACTACTACTGGTCTAGAGTATGCCGCTATAACAACCTTGAGTTGTGTTCCGGCATTAGCGACAAGGTTCCAATCTCCCTTAAGAGGGCAGCAGCGCATTTGTAGCACCTTTGGTGTCGTAAATGTCCATAGACGATGGTAACCGCTTTCCTTCACCTATCTGCTGAACTCGTGCAATAAATAAATGATCTTCAAAATATGATCAGTGATGAAACTTAATGTATTCTCACAAATGCTTAAATTTATAGTATACCAATGGTTAACGGTCAATTACTTCGCCTGACATTTTTTTGAACAACTACATTTTATATTGATTTTCGACATAAAAATTCTACCTAACAGCAAAAACCTATAAGATATCTATTTCTTATAATTTAATTCAAAAGAGCTGTTTTGTCTGTCCATATTTGTACTTATATCATAGACTAACGACCCGTCCCGCCTTTGCACGTGGTTTACGGCTAATTTTTTTTTTACATTTTGGGTAACATTATTGAAATTTTAATAGGGATCCCAATTTTTCTCTAGTAATAAATATAGCCTATGTTACTCAGGGATAATACAGCATTCTAATGGCGAAAGAATTTTTGATATCGGTCCAGCCGTTTTTGAATTTATTCGTTACAAAAATGCAAATCTTTCCTCTTTACAATATTAGTATAAATATACTATATATATATTCAAGGCAAAGTACTCACCGATTCATGCTCCAGACATTTGTACGCGTAATGGGCGGCGTGATCGAGCAGCGAGAACCGCAGGTAGTACTGCGCGAGGTACCGCTGCGCGGCCGGCAGCTCCTTGCTGCTGCCCCCGTTGGCCGCGTCCTGGCACGCCGCCGTGTACGCGGCCGCCGCGCTGTTCGGCATGTTCGACTTCTCGTACAGCCTGTACACAATCATCGTTATGTTCTGTATGTGTGCACGGCCGTAGCTAGGGGGGGGCAATGACCTACCTTGAAATCACAATGCCCTACCTTAGAAATACCAAAAACTAGGGTAAATTATTATTATTCACATATTTATTTGTTTTCAAATTATTTACATTTTTCTTTATACATACATAAAAAAAACATATATTTAAAAAAAATGTAAAAAACCGATGTCCGCCGGCAGCAGGGCCTAGGGTTCAAGCTACCGGTGGTTAAGGTTCCAGAGACAGTAACCTCCTCACGATACGGGTCGTGTCCAGCAGGGCTGCCTTCTGCATCCGACCCTTCACCCAGGTACCAAGCGAGAGCCTTTCAAGATGTCAGTCAAGGCTCTTCGCTATTAATCCATTCACTGACACCACTATCGGTACTATGATTGTAGAGTCCAAGTTCCACATGGCAGTAACCTCGTGAGCGAGATCAATGTACTTTATTTGTTTTTCTTTCTCGGCTTTCACGAGGTTATCATCATGGGGAATCGCGACGTCTACAACTTTTAAACTAGAAATAAACATAAACTAGAGATCAATTATGATTGTTTGTATTTTGGTTAAGTAAAGTGTACGGCAAAGAGTGTTTAAGTCAAAAATCGATACAATTGTTTTTGTTTACTTGCGCCCTACCTGTAACCAATGCTGCCCTACCTCAAATTCGACTCTAGCTACAGCCCTGTATGTGTGTGGTTAAATTTTTTATTTTCATTACAGCTTTTAAGGGTCATCTATAAATTGCGTCACATGTTAAGGGGGGGATTAGTCGACGAACTCTGACATTGTGTGACAAAGGGGTGGGAGGTGTCTTAAATTTCGTCATATTTCAAAATCTAATATATTTAGGCTTTGAAACACGAAAAGTGAAATATTAACGAAACACTTTAAAATATTGGCATACTCATAGTGTTTAAATGATTTAAAAGGAAATGGAACTAATTACGGAACTTGTTTTAATGTATTAGTTTCTTGATGTAAAATTGCGAAATATGGGATATCACGCTAGGGAGGGAGGAATCTCACTGTCAATCTCGGAACCCTCGGAACCCTCACTCATCGTACAAAACAGATTACCTCGAAGCTAGACATTTCACCCCGATATTCCGCCGGCCCTAAGAGCTGTAATCAAAATGACGATACCAGCATGGCTGCACTGTATTTACATTTTAATATAAAAGTTAAAATTATTTTATATTGATTTAATAGTTATATTAAATGACACTAACTTGGCTAATTTGAACAATGCCATGCCTTCTATATCGCCCGTACTGTGAGCTTTATAATAGCACTTCAGCGCATTGGGTATTTTATCCATCTTCTCGTAGGCTTCTCCCAAAGAAACCAGCATCCTGGAATCACTCGGTTTTAGTTGTGCAGCTCTTGAATAATAATATATACAATATCCATTTAAACCCAATATTTCATAGGCTTGACCTAAACCATTCCAAGCTCTATAGTCATTTCTATTCACATCTGAAAATATATTAAAAGTATTCAATGTGAATGACACAGAATATTTTTATGGACATATGACAAATGATTAAAACAATTCGTTTCATGACTGTCAGTTATTATTAATAGTGGTTAGTATCAAATCATTGCAAGTAAAAAGTTACAAATAAAACAAAAACTTGTCATTGTGACTACAAATAAGCATTACAGTAAAACATGTACAAGGTTTAACTGATAATACCCAGACGAATGTTTGACAGCCAGTTCCTATATCTTGCTACACATTAAAGTGCCTTATGCAAGTTATGTCAATTTTGTTATCAATCATAAGGTAAAATAATGGATAGTGAGTTATATAGAAACCTGGCTTAAAATATGATGACTACCCCTAAGTCACTTTTGTTTAATTCATTTTGTTTCATAAGAAGATTGTTTAATGTTTCACAGTAAAAAACAGTTTTGGAAATGAGGGGGGGGGGGGGCTTTTTTGTTACTTTTATGTGACAGTGATTTTGTTTGATTACTATTGGTAGCTAGGGAAGTGTCCCTTACATTTTTGCCCATCTGTGGCCTATATTTTTTATTATATCAATGAAACCATACAAACCTATTGCCTGCCTATAACACTGTATTGCAGCATTTGAGTTCTGGAGTTCTATAAATTCATGTCCCATGAGAATCCATGCTGGTAAGTATTGAGGGTCAAGTGCCAAAGCCCTTTGGAAATAAACTACTGCCTTTTGATGTTCTCCTCTCAGGCTGTAGTAATTTCCTGTAGAAACAAATAACAATTTGAGCCCATTTTACCAAATTAATTTAAACATGATACCAATGTGTTTATTCTTAGCTTTTTACATTTGAAATAAAATTAATGTCAATAACCTCAATTATATACAAAGGTGTAGTTAGTTTTCTCAAGAAGAATTTTGTTTTGTTTTGTAGCAGTCAATGGGATATGACTCGCCTGAGGCTAAAATGAGAACTTACATGTAATTAATCATTGCCTGGGTTCTTCTTCTAAACTGAAAAACTAATCTGGTAACTAAATTATAGCAAAATAATTGACATTTATTAAATCCACAATTTGTGTACAACCATATTTAAGAAAGAAAATATAATTATTCTGACAACATTGCAAAGCTTTTCACTGACTGCTTTTATTATAACTTTTAAAATGCCTTTTCATTCTTCTTCCATGGAAATAAATAACTTACCTATAACACAACAAGTTTCCACTCTATATTTGTCAATAGAAACTGCTCTCTGTGCCAAATTCGCTAACTCCATCCTTTTCTCTTTTAAGTACAACAAGTGTGAGTAGACATCCCAATTGTCAAGTCTATATGGATCATTTAGATAAAGTTCGCGAAATAGTGATAATGCAGAATCTACATCTGAAAAGTATAAATTGTTTCTCATTATTATATAAAGATATTAATTTTATATTTCCGCTTTTTATAACTGCTTATAGGAAAACAGGGATAAAGCCGCCCTGGAGGTAACTGATTACCATTTACCCTGGGTATTTGTAATACTAAGAGAGTCAATGATTTGCTACTTTCATTAAAATTTTAAAAATCTGTTTATAATCTTTTAAAAACTGTCTTAAATATATCAATGCTCTAGGAATACCACAGGAGGAAGTTCTTTTAGAATCTACTTTCATAACATTGAGACATAAAAAATCTATTTTAATTTAATTGCCTTTTTATAAATATTTATTTTATAAAAAAAATGAACATAATATAATAATAATTCCATATTAATTTATTTTTAAATACAAATATATAGTATAGGGGTGAATTTGTTTCTTCATTTCCTCATATTAATAACTAAGCAACTTTGATGTTACAAATGTCTATAGGCAATGGTAAACACTTTCCGTCAGGTGTCCGTCTACCTGTCTGCTGAACACATGTAATAAAATTATTTAAATATAATCAAAAATTAGCCAGTAAAGCAGGCATTGTTTAATTAATGGAAATATTCAATATAATTTACCTCTTCTATCATGATGAGCTATTGCCATTTGGGCTGTAATGTAAGTACTTTTATCAAAACCAGCTGCAGCTAACACCATATATGCTTCTAGAGCTTGTTCAGAGAGTTTTAACTCTACAAACGCATGAGCAGCAAAAAAGTACATCATCCAGTGTTTCGGTAGTTGTAATGAATCTAAGGCCTCACATTCATTAGCCAAGCCTGCAAGTTCAACCCAAGCTGACCATAGTGTGGGAGCAGCTGCAACCGAAGCTTGGAGCACTGAAACAGCTTGACTTCGTAAGTCTAGCTTCTTGAGTACCACACCTTCCAGATATAACAGATAGCCATCTAAATTGGTGCGGTTTGCCTGGAAAAGACATTAGGTAAGGTAAAAAGGTGTTTGCAACAATGCATGTAAAATGTATAATGTTAATTATGTAGAATAAAATAGAATATACTTTATTGTATAAAAATGCAACATAAAGTCAAGAACAGTTAGCAGTTTTAACACCCATGATGATTTCTTCCAGACAACCTTTAGATGGAGTATTAGGACACCAAAAGTCAGTAGTTGCTAAATCAGCACTTATACAATAATTTAGTTGACTAATTAATAAACAGTATAGAAGATAATTAATAACTATCAACAATAATACACAATTATATACCTCCTACATTACACACCATATATATATACTAAAGTAAGCAATAACACTATAGCTTGAGATAGTAATCTTTAACTAATCTGTTTAAAGAAGGTACTGGTCAGGTCTGCTTGATCTTTAGTGGTAGTGCATTCCAGAGTTGAGTGTCCTGGACCATAAAGACTTCTTGTAAAAACTTGTTCTGTTAACAAATTCTTTCATATATATGTGTAAAATTGGTATTTTATAAATGTGTCTGGATTTATGTATCTATTAAATTTATAAATAAGTGTAAGTGATTTGTGGACCTCTGAGCCTCTGAAAATCAAAGTATTTGTCTAGTCTGGATAATATGCCTGACATTGTGTTTAGGACATGAGCTCTAAGCGAGATTTGATAACACCATTATGTAGTAATAACTTACTTTGAAAAAGGATAATAAATCTAACAAAACTTGAGTGGACTCTGTGTTTTCCATTCCTGCATCAGTTGCATTGTCAAGGCGTTTCTTCTCACTGGACATATAAAGGGAATATTTGTGAAGGAACACGCATTTAAGACTAGTGCAATTCTCTACAAAATGAGCAGCTCTATCGTATTCTTGGCAATCGAAGTAAGTCTTAGATAAAATATATGATTCTCTTTCTTCTGGTACTATACCGTCATTAGAATTGTCTGGGGTCTCATCATAAGTTATTTTGTGATCTTTAAGTGCATAATTTAATTCTGCCAACCATTTACTTGTTTGAGTAAGACCCCGGTCAGAAGATTCTTTTATTCCGCGATGAATATCAATACGAACTTGATTTATGTCGATTTGAACATCGCTCTTTGCGTTCATTGTAAGTGGTTGCATTATATCGTATATTAGATTATTATATTGTTAAAAATAATTTCCTTTTACTTTAACAAATTTTGTTTAGCAAACACAAAAAGATAAAGGCGCATGACATTTAATGTCAACTTTGTGACATTCAGAGACAAGACAATTGACTTCTTAATTTAAGGGATATTCCCCGTGGCCATCCGAAAAAAAAAATTTATTCAGAGCCATTCACTATCTTACATGGCAGCACGCCTAGTAGTCCGCCGCGAAACGCGGGACTGTGAAATGTGGATGTTATTGCAGCTTGAATTGCGTCCTGCAACAGACAGACAACAGAATGCCTCGTGAGTCCTGCAAGCTTCGCCCATTGGAGGATTGCTCTGCACTATTGATGAATGTGTAAATACTATAGTGTAAGAGGCCCCTCTTACACTATATAGTATTTACACCTAACAAAGCTTTATGGACTCGGTTGCTTTGCCTGCGATTGTGGCAAACTTATTATAATAACAACTATCAAACAAACATTTTCATTTTGTCATTTATTTTTGTCAAGGAAACCGAAATAAACGAAGAAAGTCAAACTTGAACAAGTCTATATAAACGGGGAGCTTGAGTTAATACAATTTGAGTTCATAAGTGTGAATAGATAATTATTAAAGTAATGTCAGATCAAAACGAAGAAACCGAAACTGGAACTACTGCAATTGAAAAATTGTCTGCTCCTGCAGGTGATCCAAAAAATATGCAAGAAGTCACGCAATACGTTAGTATATTTTATGATAAGCAAAGCAAAAATATAATTATTACTCATATATACATGTTACAAAGTTCTACTGTTACTGTTTCTGTTGTTAGAGAGTACTACTGTTCTGTGCTACTTCTAGAGTTCGTACTTCGTTACAGTTTTGTTTTCAATGTTTAGTACAATATGTAAAGGGGTAAATCTATAGCTATCCGATGCATGAATTTTAAGTAGTGGGTGGTGAAATGGGGAAGGCACCCTACTACAACCTCTATGGTCTGGAGATCTGAGTTTTTTTTTATAAATTCAACCTCATTAATTTTTTCACTAATATTGCACTTACAAAGTTGAACAATCATTTTGAAGTCAAAAAGGAAGCCAGTAATCAACAGAAAAAGAATAAAAAAACTGTGTATATCATCAAAAAAAAAGTGCGTGTAACATTCACACGCGATTGAAGTAAAACTTTATTACTAATTATTTTATTTTTCAAATTTTTTTGATTTATTTGTTTATAAACTATCTATTGACAAAAAAATATTTGAAAAGCGGATGGTACAGAAACGTGACGCCATATTGCCGTAACGGGCTTCCATTGCATTGTCGTCCATTTACCTTCTAGTCACGCCTAAAGAAGTTTTTCTTCAATAAAGAAAAAACAAAGCACATACACATACACTACAAGAGTAACTAGCGGAAGCCAGCGGCAAGCTGATTTTGGTCTAAAGCTAAACCTAAATCACTGTTCTAGTCACTAGTCGCTATCTTTCACCACCCATCACAATAATGTTAGGTAAAAATAGGTGAGGTTATGTTCACCAAAAATAAAAATTTTGAGAATTCCGGACCTCCCTGGTAGTTGCAGAAACGGTAAGTATACCTTCTCCCCTCTGCACTACGCCCACCCATTACTTAAAATATGTGCACTAGACAGCTGAGTAGCAAGCCCATTGTGCTAACATTTAAATATATTAATTCTGAGTAGATTGTTTATTTTATTTTTAAAACATTAAAATATCCTATAAATAAAACTCACTTAATATATATACAATAGTAAAAAATAACCTATACTTAAGCCCGTCCAGCCCCACCAGACCACTGTTGCTGAGTTTCTGAGTCTCATTTATGATATGTTGAAGCTTTTAATAATAAAATCTTTTTGTCCTTAGGTACAATCCCTTTTACAGAACATGCAGGATAAGTTCCAGAGCATGTCAGATCAAATTATCAATAGAATAGACGAAATGGGCACAAGAGTAGATGAGTTAGAGAAAAATATTACAGATCTTATGACACAAGCCGGTGTAGAAAATGAGAAATAAATCATGTGCCCTTTCAATACAATATATCACTGATAATATTACCCAAAGCTAATTTTGTGCCTATATTTACTAATACAAATCATTTCATAACTTTAATGTAAGTGTAATCAGAACAACATTCCTAAAAGAAAATTAATGTTATTTCAGAAAAATATTTTCATCTTTTCATATTATTTTTATGTGATGATTTTATTGAAATTCACTACTAATTTGATAATTTACAACAATGAGAATTTGTTGAATAATCAGGTTCAAATTAAGCTCAAACAGTATATTAAATTTTTGGTCAATATATTCCTTCATGAAAATATTGCTACATTAAATATAACATTAAGGTCAGAAATAATAAACACAAAGTGATATTTGCTTACACCAATATAGTACACAATAATTAGAAATAGATGAGGTATATTAATTACATTTTATACCAACTCTGTGTCCTAGATGAATATATGTGAGTTGTGTTGTAAATGCCTTTTTTAAGACACTAGCAATTCATTTTTTAGCTTGTAAGATTTGAAACAGTGCTAGAAGGCTAGAATGTATTGGTGTTCACATTAATGTTTTTGTAAAATTGATTTTTGTAATTAAATTGTTTTAATTGTAGATAAAAGTTTTGTGTCTTATTTTGTTACTATATGGTAATATTAATAAAAAATAATAGCAACATTAGCCTACTGCTGGGCTCTATACTAGTCATGCTCGTCTTAAGTGCATGTCATAACCTAGTAATCAGGTACTGTAGACAAGTGGCATTAGAGCAAAACTAATAGCACACAAATGACATAATACTTAGCATAACATTATATAATTCCTATACATTTTCTATTCTATTCATTTAGTGTAAATGCCACTTGTGTTCAAAGCCTGAATATGAATTTTCCTACATGCTTTCATACAACTAGTGTATGCTAATTGTAATGATATGTAAAATGGGTCAATAAAATACTAAGCTATGCATGCTTCGCAATCAGGATACAATCCCATGTAACTGGCATGAGATATGAGTGCCTTAACTTATATTTGCGTAGTAGCTGCCACAACAAAAAATTACATAATAGTGATTTGTTTATGGCAGCTCTAGGAGATCAAATAATTGATATCAATAAGTGAAATAAATTCACAATCAATTTTTATGCATTACAAGTACAATGTGTTTGTATCATCATTCAAGTTTTGTGAACGAAAACTGAATTTACTTTCTTTTCTACTAAGCCTCTTAAAGTGGTGGTGTGTGGTCAACCCTTTTGAATATAAGAGATATTATTTAAAAATAGGAAGTCTGGTTGGTTGTGTATCCCTGTTTACCGTTTTTAGTATGAATTCATTTTTATAAATTACATATTTTTCATTTCGGAAGATTCGATATTTCCCAGAACACGAGATGTAAAATATGTCTGAAACCTGCACATCGAGATTTCCAATGTGTGAGACTTCCCAATCCGCCTTGAACAAGCGTGGCAGATTTACCGTTTGTACGTTGTTTATCCTAAAATAAGCTTGGTTGTTTGTTTGAAATATGAGAATATACGTTAAATACCAAAAGCTGACGAAACAACCCACAGCCAGGTGGTAGGGTATTTGCCCGACTGGATGGCTACCACCCCTGGTCTCAAGTATGTCGCCATAATAACCTTGAGTTGTGTTTCGGCATTAGTAACCAGGTTCCAGTCTCCCTTAAGAGAGCAGCAGCGCATTTATAGCACCTTTGTTTTTGTAAATGTCCATAGGTGATGGTAACCGCTTTTCATCAAGTGGGCAGTCTGCCTGTCTGCTGAACTACTGCACTAAAAATAAGAAATAAAATACTCTACATATTTTATTAACGTTACATTTTTCAATGGCCAGTGAGTTGAACTCTGAAGTATTGTGATTTCATTTTTTTATAAATCATCGGCCTTCGCGGTACAATTTGAGTCGGTAGTAGGTACTTCACGAAAAGGGTGAATAACAATGTGTTTTTGTACCAGGAGCTAGATGTTACGGAAACATTGTTAGTGACGGACGATAAATCAATATTTAAACAGTTGTATTGGTTTTATTATGGTTACTTATGCACCACTTGTGTTTTAATTTCTACTTATATAAAACTAAAATATAATGAAAGAAAGAAGTTAAAATATAATTAATAAATGGTATAAAGTAAGAATATTTCTATATAGGATGCGGCGATTCACTGGCGATCGCAAATGTAGCTGGCATAGAATGTCGAATAGTGAGAGAACACGACCGACGAGAAACAGATCTTACTATTCGACAGAGGCGACAACATCAGCCAATTACAAAAAGCCGCTCGCCGCTCTGTGCGAAACCAGCACGGGTACCTTATACACTCCCAGGAGAATAAGACTCCATGGCAGTCGGCTACGAAAGGGGCAGGGTAAATGATTACTGGGGCGTCGTTTTGGCTACCTAGTATCACGAAATGGTAGTATACGAGGACAGAAGTTAAAACCTCAGTTACCTTGTACCCTACCAGCCCGGATCTGACGTAACAAACCCCATCGACCATAGAGACCGGCCATTACCAACTGAGGACAGCCTGAACGGGTCTGAACCACTCCAAAGAGGCCTAGAAGAAGGTTGGCAACAGGCTAAACTAAAGGCCCCCAATCCCATCTCCAACATAACGTCTTTGGCATTTACAGAGCTGGCCACAACGTCAGCATCATCATATCCATCAACATCAGCGATAATAATAAGCTAATTTTTATGCACCCGATCAACTAAAAACCGCTCCTGGGAAAATTCCCGCAGGGTTCCCGGCATAAAAGATAACCCATATTTTATATCACAAAATTTGCTATCGTTCAGTGAAAAGACCATATCGGAATTCGTTATTTTTTTAAATCTGGTCGTTTAAAATCCTTCCCAGAAAAATTCCTGCGGGATTCCCGGGATAAAAGTATCGCAGATTTAAAGTCTAAGAATTTGCTCGAAATCGGTCGAGTAATTTTTACGTTAATTCCGAACAAACAGACAAGAAATTAAAAATAAAATGCATCTTGTTCTCCGTTCAGTTTTTTTAAATACCTGTAATGTACAGACACGGCATCTTTATAATGTTACTAGCTGACTCGGCGAACTTCGTACCGCCTTATTCAAATAAATTAATAAACAAACAAATTGAGAAAACATGGGAAATATATATATATAGATATATATAGATAAATAGCCATAAACCATCTAGGAAAAATTTCGCATCGAATGGTGGTAGTTTCATGTCGATACGATCAGTGGTTTAAGCGTGATTGAGCCTCAAACGAACACCATTTTCATTATATATATATATAGATAGAAGAAGAAGATATAGAAGATATTCAAATAAATTAATAAACAAACAAATCGAGAAAACATGGCAAAGGGCTCATAGAATTTGAAAAATATATATAGCCTATAACCATCTACGATTAATTCCACGTCGAATGGTTGTGGTTTCATTGGTTTCATGCTGATCGGTCCAGTAGTTTTCGAGTTTACCTCGGACAAAGAAAACAAACTTTGCTTATATATATATATATATATAGATAGATAGATAGCCATAAACCATCTAGGAAAAATTTCGCATCGAATGGTGGTAGTTTCATGTCGATACGATCAGTGGTTTAAGCGTGATTGAGCCTCAAACGAACACCATTTTCATTATATATATATAGATAGAAGAAGAAGATATAGAAGATATTCAAATAAATTAATAAACAAACAAATCGAGAAAACATGGCAAAGGGCTCATAGAATTTGAAAAATATATATAGCCTATAACCATCTACGATTAATTCCACGTCGAATGGTTGTGGTTTCATTGGTTTCATGCTGATCGGTCCAGTAGTTTTCGAGTTTACCTCGGACAAAGAAAACAAACTTTGCTTATATATATATATATATATAGATAGATAGATAGCCATAAACCATCTAGGAAAAATTTCGCATCGAATGGTGGTAGTTTCATGTCGATACGATCAGTGGTTTAAGCGTGATTGAGCCTCAAACGAACACCATTTTCATTATATATATATATATATATATATATATATATATATATATATATATATATATATATATAGATAGATAGAAGAAGATATAGAAGATATTCAAATAAATTAATAAACAAACAAATCGAGAAAACATGGCAAAGGGCTCATAGAATTTAAAAAATATATATAGCCTATAACCATCTACGATTAATTCCACGTCGAATGGTTGTGGTTTCATGCTGATCGGTCCAGTAGTTTTCGAGTTTACCTCGGACAAAGAAAACAAACTTTGCTTATATATATATAGATAGATAGATAGCCATAAACCATCTAGGAAAAATTTCGCATCGAATGGTGGTAGTTTCATGTCGATACGATCAGTGGTTTAAGCGTGATTGAGCCTCAAACGAACACCATTTTCATTATATATATATATATATAGACTAGCGGCCCCAGCAGACGTTGTCCTGCTTTGTAAAAATAAAAATCTAGAACCCGATCCCAGCGCCACCTACCGGTTCCAATTGTGGATTTAAACCATCCGGGGACCCACTCAAATACACAAAATAAAATCGCTCCCGGTGATTAGGAGGATTCTAGAACCCGATCCCAGCGCCACCTACCGGTTCCAATTGCGGATTTAAACCATCCGGGGACACCCACTCAAATACACAAAAACAAAATCACCAAAATCGCTCCCGGTGATTAGGAGGATTCTAGAACCCGATCCCAGCGCCACCTACCGGGTCCAATTGTGGATTTAAACCATCCGGGGACCCACTCAAACACACAAAAACAAAATCGCTCCCCGTTGTTAAGAGGATTCTAGAACCCGATTTCAGCGCCACCTACCGGTTCCAACGGTATAAAAACTATTCTATCTTTTAAGTTGGATCAAACTGCACACGGTGTGCAAATTTGATTAAAATCGGTTGAGTAGTTTAGGAGTCCATCGCGGACAAACATCGTGACAGGAGATTTATATATATTAAGATAATATTATAGATAGATAGATTTTGCAGTCTTACCGCATATTTGAAACCCCATACCCGATCGGATTATGAGTTACTATTTCATCCAATACGTATGGAAAGGCGGCAATAAATTCATGGCCTTTTGGTCGCTAGATATCCATTACTAGCTTTGCCCGCGACGTCGTCCGCGTGGAATTTGTTTTCAAAACCCCCTGATTTTGAAACATTCTTCATTGGTGCTCCGCTCTTATTAGTGTTAGCGTGATGATGTATAGCCTAAGGTCATAGGCTATACATCATCCTCGATAAATAGACTATCTAACACTGAAAGAATTTTTCAAATCTGACCAGTGGTTCCTGAGATTAGCGCGTTCAAACATACAAACTCTTCAGCTTTATATATTAGTATAAGAGTATAAGATATTTACCTACCCGTGCTAAGCCCAAGCTCTAAGCTAACCTTATGCTTGAGTTGTGGGTAATTTACTATGGACAACTCTGATGCCGTTCTCAGATACACAAACCTATAATAAGTCAATGAAGGAATGTTCTATACAAAATTTACCCTACCGGGAATCTAAGCTGGTCGTGTTTCAGTGAACTTGGCCAGCCATCGCTTATACGAGTAGCCCACAGAGATCGTTGAATAAGGAAGATTTAGAAAGGAATAATATGAGAAATAAATGAAGCCAGCTTCTTACACTTTATTAATATAAACTTAATTTACAGGTATTAGTATTTAAGCAATACGATGTAGTTCCCATGATGCTAAAACTTCTTTAAAATCCACTGGATATGTCGCTAGGGGTGGAGATTAAGGGAAAATGTCCAGCCGGCGCGGCGTGCCGGTGTCTTCTAGGTCTATTACTTTTTAACGAGATTCAGTACCTTCCGATGTGCTTTCATCATCAGATTCTCCAGAATCCTAAAAGAGAAAAATGAATTGAAATATTTGTAAGATATTGATAAACGTAGTTGTGAAATAACACTACAATTTGTTATTACCGATGTTTCGTTTTCATCTTTAGAGGGTGAACTGTTCATTAGAGCAGCTAATGAGTTTGATCTCGTTATGCCACTATTGCTGGCTTCTGGTGACTTCATTCTTCTTAAGCTCTGCAAGGACGCATTTAACGTTTGAGTAAAAATTTAAATGACAGTCCAGTATAGCGTTCATTCATTCATTGAGCTTTCTATGTCGCTTGCTTTATGTAAAAGACGATTTCATAATAATCATTGCTGTGGATACTATCCCATCTTCCGGGATAAAATATTATCCCCGTTATCGAAAGTGCACGATAAGCATTATCCGTGCAGAAAGAGGGAAAGAATACAACTCCCTGCGGTTAGGCAGCCTGTCGTAGGTAAGAGGCGATAAAACAATCCATAGCCAGGTGGTAGGGCAGAAAAGTAGAAAGCCTAATCTGGTACATTTACGTGCTTACGGCGAAAGAGAACATCATGACGTAACATGAAACAAGCTTATATGAGATTTATAGGCTTTTAAAAAAGTTGTATAAAGCGTTATTGTGTAATAAAACTACGTTTTAACGGTTTTAAGCGCGGTAATTTATTTATTCAAATAAATTACCGCGCCTAAAACCGTTAAAACGTAGTTTTATTATGTGTACAAGTCGCGAAAACTTAAGAAAATATTAAGCGTTATTGTGATTATGAATAGGACTTTTAAACTTTTTAACTAGCTTATTAATCTCGTATATAACTATTATAACAGTTTATAACCTATTTGTGCGTGTGAGTATAAATATGTAAATATAGACACATCGAAATCAGTCCAGTAGTTTTTGTGTGAATCCCGAACAAATATAAGAAATCTAAAACATGTGTTCTCTATCGTTTATCATTTATCTAGTCTATTCCAAGTGTTTATTTTTAAATAACTTCAATTTGATTACATATATACTCGTATATAGGTAACTCTAAAAATGGGTGGGGAATAGTCTGATATAGCATAAGCTGAAATTATCCTTTAATATTTATATAGTTTCCCTTAATTTTACCACATCTTCGTTTTCTTTGGCGGTTGCATAGGGACTCATGAGGGAAGCGAGCGAAGACGATCTCGCAGAAATTCCGGTGCTCACTTGTTTCTCAGGAGATCGAAGCTTACGCTTGAAGTTCTGTGAAGAAAATGCAGAAGTTTGTTAAAATGTGCAAGGAAAGTTAATTGAACCATTTTAAATATTTCTGAGATATTTACCGCTGGTTCCTCGTTATCAGAAAGACCTGTATTTAGGCGCTATAGGCAAAAAGACATGATAGTTTTAGTGAAGTTATGGTGGATACTTGGATAAAATAATGTTGATTTTGTCTACCTAAATTGTTATCTTAGAATAAGGTAACGCTATTTTTAAAATTTATAACTTTTCTTTTTATATAGTGCCTACTATATTATTATTGATTGTTAAGGATTGTTTTTTATTTATTATTAAGGATTTTACTGCTACTTTAAATCTTTCTAAGATGTTGTAAGTGGATATCGTTGCGGTTCGGTAATATCGATTCTTTGATGTTTTTCATTATTGTCAAATTTATCGTTTGAAGGTCACATTGGCATATTCTTATTTATTCATTATATATCTCTACAAACAGATGCCTTTGTAAACTGGCCTCAATTTTAAATGAATAAGATCAAACTGAGCGTTGTGCTTACCTCCAAATCAGCTTTGTCATTAATATTACTGATTTGCTGATGAGCTACAGTGAGGAGTTCCACGGCCTTCGCGTGGAAGGTCATCTCTATCATAACGAAGTCCGATAGCAGTGTCTTCAGCTGCTGTAGCTTACGTCTCTCGAAGAACTCCGTTTGTTCGCTAAGACCCTTGGCTGTGCGAGACATCTCAACAGAAGCCTTAAGCAACTCTGATTCTGCGTAAGTCTTAATTCAAATCGGGCATTTATGTTAATAAAATTCATAATTTTAAATTTCATAGTTTATTAGTTTTACAATATTGTTACGAGTCGCGAGACTCGCATTAAAATGCCGTTAGGATTACTATAGAGTTTATTAGAACTATACAAACACGTATAACACAGGTACAAATATAACCGAACAAAACAAGTCCAAACGTAATGCAGAAGATCGTAATTCCATAAAACGCGCAAAGTCCGTCACTAAAAGATTCCTGATTGTAGTACACACGTCTTGATTCGCTCGTGGTTATCGCTCGACCGCCTCTTCCTTCAATAAGGTCATCGTTTTATACTGCACAAATGCAATGCGCCCGTATTTATAATCCGACACACCTGGATAATGACTGCCATAAAAGATTAAAATACAACAATGGACTGTTTTCTAATCACAAATTTTAAACACAAAGGAAACAAAAGAAGTCTAAATGCCGAAAGATAATAAAATGTGTTTTTACATGCATGCAGGTGTGAATTTGTTTTTGTCGGCGTCTAGGTCGTAACAATATTAATGCTCAAATTGTAGAGAAAATTAACATGCACAGAACCGACCGATGCTTGAGACGATAATTATCTAAGTATGCCTAATTGGTCCCGGTTGTAATATGGATTTAAGCTGTATGTCACAATTACGTTTCGTGAATTCGGATGTTTTTAGTTTATAGGTAATAATAATATAGATAGATTAACATCTGCTCTGATAACTATATCGAGCATCATAGAATTGCGAAGGTGGATTATTCTAGAATAGGTTAAGAACATTGTGATTTCGTTCAGAGAATTTTATTATGTTCGAATTGAAAGTTACTTTACAACATGCATATCCATGCATAGTTGAAATTGTTTGGATAACAACTCATGTTATAGTTCCGGTATCATTTTTACCTGTCCAGATTTAACACATAATTTATAGAGACTTATGTGCTTTAAAACTCAGGTTTTTTAAAGTCTACCCAGAGACGATATTCACCATGCCAATACAAATAATATTTGGATTATATTTCACAATTTTCAACCAACATCTGTTACCTTCCGGGAACTGAAAACATCGTCACTGATGCATTGTTGCGCAACGAGGGAATTTTAAAAGCCAGTCACTAGGCTAAACACCAACCTGTGCACATGGGATTGGTGGTGTTATATATGATCCAGAGTTGTACATAGACTAATCATAGTTAAGCCTAGTTTAGAACTCACTCTGGATGATTCACTGATATACCATGATTGGCAAGATGTGTGACCTATTTAATAGAAACTAGTTTGCCATGAAACCCTCTCTAATGGCTGTTTCAGAGCTTAAATTAAAAGCTTCCGAGTAGTCATTAAATAATTACGAAATCATATAATTTAAATTAATGGATATTTCTATACAACAAAACTCACTACTTGTTGCCTGTTGTACGGTTGCCGTTCTCGAGCTTTATCTAATACTTTTTTTCTAGATAGTTCTTTGTCTCTAACTGACATAGTGTGCTTTAATTCTTCACGTGCATGTTTACAAATAGCTTCATATTGACACAGTTCACCCAGTACCTGCGATTATTCAATATTATCTTATACTAAAACATATTGAAAAAAATATTTTTGAACTAGCCTACAGAAGAACATAATGACGTGTATAAAATTTTAGTAGCGGCCTTAGTTAAGGCGCGGTTGGGTGATCATCAAAGGACGCCAAAAGCTGCATAAAACGTATCTTTGACTGATAGGCAAGACGAATAAAGTTGGTGATAGCACACCCCCTGGGGCACATCAGCGTTGACCTTGGTGCTAGAACAGCAACCAGCTATAAATAAATGCTCAAATGTTGCGCGCCCATCGAGAAACCTGAATAACTAGGTGCAAAATCCCTCGAGTACCCCGTAAAATGACAGCTTCGATAGAAGAGCAATGTGTCAGATCCGGTCGAAGGCCTTGGATGTTTGTTAATAAAGAAAAAAAAACATAATAAAAATAATAGAGCAAATTGAATTTGCCGGAAAACTGAATCGAGTTTATGCTATAATTATAATTAATTTTCGGGAAAAATTTTGAGGTCAAAGAGAGTATTGAATCCTGTAAATGATCTTACAAGTAATATTTTATTCAAATTCTTGAAATTAATATTAAAAACAACTTTATACCTAATCGGCTCTGCAGTTTTAACATAAATTCCCAATAAATAGAGGCAAATTTGAGACAAAAAATTTCATGTTCGGTATGTTTTTTTTCTTTAATTATACACATGGGGCAAATTTATAATATTTAAATATAAATACTTTAGCTTCTAATCGTTGGACTTGGCAATTCCGGTACTCCTCGATAGCTGTTAATGTCAGTGCCAAGTTATCTAGGCCCGAACTCAAAGATTTGTTTACCAACTCGTTATTGGCATAGTCCTTTAGAACCTTGGTCAATTCGTCACCCATGTCACGTAACCTATAAAAGACAATTTATATCTCAGACATTCGAAATACCTATCGATAAAATTTACTTAGTAGTTACCAATAAATGCCTATTAATAAATGCGAATGTAACTCGGTCTCTGTCTGGTACGCTTTCACTGATACTTTTTATCCCGAAAAATGGGTTAGTTTCCGGGATAAAAATATATTTGTCTCTATGCTCTTACGGAAAACTATATGGACCGATTTGGTTGAAATTCGGTATATATTTAATTTTAATACTGAGAATAGACAAGGGATAATTTTCATCTCGAATAATGGGATAGATTTACGTAAAGGTCATCACAGAAAGTAGGATCGTCGTCGTCAACTATTCGCAGTCCACTGCTGGACGTAGGCCTCCCCTAGTGGGCGCCAGGCGAAAGTAGAATAGGTTTTTTGTGATTTGCCGTTTTCGTCATTGTTGTCATTTTTGTCATTTATGTAGTTTACAGATAGATAGACGGGGGATAGATAAATAAAACTAGAGCGGGTTGAAATAGAGGATGAAAGTTTGTATGGAAGACCAATCATTTCTCAAGTTTATAGATATAAACAATTGTTATCTATATATAATAAAAAGGCGATACTAATTCGATCTGTTTGTGTGTTAAACTTTCACGGAAAAACTACTGGGAGTTTTTTTAAATGTATTTTTCGTACCGAAAATGGACATAAATACTTCTCATGCCGTGGGACTTATACTTTACAATATAAAATGAAGTTAATCTTCTAGGGGCAAATAGCACTAACATGAAAATTTAATGCAATATAACCTGTATTAACGCCTGCTCTTTAAACAAGAGATACGTACTAGAGTTTGACCCGCGGCGCAGACACAGGGTAAACCCTAGATAATGCACTATATGGGGTACACTCTAGTAAGATGTAAAACTTTGAACAGGAATAATGCAGAATCTTGTGAATTGCCTTGAAATAGGTATTATCTGCTATAAAATGTATGTTTTGTATCTGGAAGAGATCTCATAGGCACACCGGAATCGAAACAATTTGAGTCAACGGACTGTATTTGTTGTAAACTACTGTTTACTAATTTCATAAGGCCTCACATTTTCAAGATGATTTCGAATTAATAGATTGTAAACAGGATTGTCCGGTACAGCGGAAGTTAAACATTCCTAGCGTAGCCAAAAGGAATGAAATACAAACCTTGCAGTTTTCCGCGTATAATCACCAAAGGCGACACACATATCACCAAAATTTTTTTCTACCGTTGTGATTCGATCTTGTATAAATTTAGCTTGTTGTTCATAGCTCAAAGAATGAGAATTATCTCCCCTAAACATTTTGTCAAATTGTAGATCAAAATAGTTTCTATGGATCTTTTCTAATGATTACCAACATTCGTTGCTATGGGAACCATTTATTTTGCATCAGTCCGAAATTTTATAGTCGAAACTTGAAACCTCGAAAAATGTTGTTTTTTTAATTTTAAATATAGTTCAAATTATTTTACAGACGATAATAATTGATAACACTTTGATAAGTTTAGTAGTTTACTAAAATTATTCCTATATACTTTGGAATGAAAAAAAAGTCTACGCAGTGGTGAAGTCAATTTTGCTGTCAATGTCAGTTAATGTCACTTCACTACTAAGTACTAACAGCTGTTTGTTTTGTGTACAATATTTGTTCAAAGTTCCTCATAATTAATTTAAGAAATGAACGAAGAAATTGATGAATATGAAATATATCACCAAGACTTCACGACAGTATCTGACTGGGAAGTTTTTATAGCCCGTATAGAGGAGATGTTAAATGAATGGCATCTTACTAAATCTAACTTACCCAAACTTACATTGAACACAAAGAAATGGGTGTGCAAGTCTGAAGAAATACATTTCCAGGGTTTGAAGTTCGTCCTTTCATATAACACCTTGGAGCCTGATAAGAGTACAGAACGTACAGATGTTTGTGATGAGAAGACTGTTCTATCAACTTTGCACGATGGGTTGTGGCAGGCGACGACAAGTTTCTTGGATGACTTCGACGGCAGCCCATTTCCGGTTTCTAATTGGTTTGGATTAAAGAGATACCTCGTATTATGTCCGAGTTCACCTCTGGTAGACAGTAGTTTAATTAAACTTATTATGAGTTCTGTAAATATAGCTTTTGCAAATGTTGAATGTGGTGTGCCATTTTTTGTTAAGATAAGAGAGCACTGGCAACATACATATCTAGGCTTTTATGAAGATGATTCATATAAAATCAGCTATGACACAATACATTTAAAAAGAATTTCAAACCAATGTTCGCATCTTAGTGGTCTGGTTGGTTTATTTAAATCCAAAATAGCATCTCCGGTGGCTTTGGATGCTGTGGTGGTTTCAACAAAATTTTCTTATGAATTAAAAGACTTGGAGGCTTATGCTTGGAAGAAAACTGTACATACAAATGAATTTTTATCTATAGAAGGTTTTGATGTGAAGAAGCTCACAGATCTTCCTTTTGGTTCTGATAGAAATCCAATCCAGAGTGTGTTGTTGAATGCAATTTGGCCACGATTTAGAGAATTTACTATAGTTGATTCATCCACCTTCTCTGATATTGATCCTTTAATGGCCCCTACTTGGACTATCACTATTAAAATGAGGGATAACATAAATTGTTTATTGTCAGAAACTATTGGAAAAATGATGAATTTACTGGACAATAATAACTTACTAATGGATACTTTGGGTTTAAGTAGAAGTTTGGGTTTGTTGAATCCATTACACAAAATAACTGAAGCACCCATAACAATATCTAAGCTAGTGAAAGCTGCAATGGCTCAAAGTAGGAATTTGGCAGACTTTAAAGGCCCAATTGCAGATGATTTGCTTATGCCACTCTTATATTATATATTTCCTGATGCAGTAGAGGATAATACATTCAATTATCCTGAACAATTAGAAGTAGAATTTAAACAGGTGAGACCTACATCTTTAATATTAGAGACTTTGCCAAGAGTTTTCCATGCAGCATAATTTGGGTAAAAGCCCATTTTTGGGCTAAATAAAAAATATCCTATATTCATCTTGTAGCGAATACATAAGATATCTTTCTAATTTACAAAATAAAATTCTTGTCTGATTGTTCATGCAGTATGTGGATCACTGCCCCACTAGACAGTACTTGGCCTTGCCCCCTGCATTTCCAAGAAGAGTAGCAAAGGCGAGGTAAAGCCTGTCTGGTATCATGCTGTTTGTGTAAAATGTGCACTAGTGTGTCCGAGAAATTTAAGGCCATAATCATTGAATAATTAAAACTAACTTTTCTTCTAAAATAAAATAAAGTAGATGAAGGAAAGTTGTTTGTCAGGATCGTCCAGATCTATAGCCTGCCTACCCCCATGGGAAAAAGGTGTGATAATATGTATGTATGTATGTATGTAACTTTCCTTCTATATTATGTGTGTGCATTCAAGTAAAATTTGTATATTGTGGTAGTAAGATAATCTGTGTTGTTTGTTATATAAATAAATAATTTTCAACAATCCTAACACTTGTAAATTATTTGTGTATTACATTATAATCTTCATTACCAAAAGTATATTTAAGCTTATTTACCAAAGTCTTAATATAAGAACAAACATCCAAATGCAGTTATTTTCTAATTTATATTTTTACATTTATGTATTAGTTTTTTATTTATTAGTTTTTTTATTTCAGGTGGATTCAAGTGATATGAAGTTGTGTAATTATGTAAAAACTAGTCCAGAAAGTGGACTTGTATGGAGGCTATCTGTGACAGCAGCAAGGCTTCATGATGCAGGTGGCATTCCATACCTTGCACATCTATGGTATGAATTTGTGCAGGAGTTGCAATATAGATGGGAGCGTCATATACTTGTGCCTGGGTAAGTTTCCTTAATAACTTAATATATTTTTCAACATGAATCTTTAGAGTAGCTAAACTAATTGGAAGCTGATTTAATTTATGTGATGTAAATAATGAAAGCTTGGTTTAAAGCAAAGGATACTTGAAAAGTTGACAAATATTTAAATTCATATTTTAATTATACAATATATGATGTTTACCTATAGTATTTTCATATTTTAGTATGTATAAAATTGCAGAGACAATCATCGTATTATTGTTTTTATTTATAATCAAACTATGCATGGTATAATAAATCTGTAGAGTGGTCAAGTTTTTACAATAAATTTAAAGAGAGAAAATAATCAGGGAGCCTTATTCATAGTTCCATACCAGCAGACTCGAAAATACGATTCTTAGATCTTATGTCTGTTTATTAGAGCATCATGAGAAAATTACTGAGGGAATGTAAGCGAAATTCAATACAGAGCTAACTTGTATTCCAGGTCACAATTTAGAATACAATTTATCTCGAAAGATGAATAATTTCCATGGGAGATGCATATAGACAAAAAGGTGTCGCTGCCATCACATGTTTTTGGTGTCATATAGAAATATTAAATTTTAACTTAAAATAATGACCTAACTTGTTGTGACAACATATAAGTATACTTATGATCTTGCTCAATAAAATTTTATAAAAAAAAGAATTTTGCTAAATATATGACAGGCTATCTGGAATCAAGGCTTCTATAGAGATTATGAACTTAAACTATTTTGGTTTTATCAGTCAAGGACTCAAAGGAGTGTCGAAGCCGATTTTGGCGTCGACCAAAGTGGTATCATTACATGTTTTAAAAATCAATTATTGTTGTCCTTGAATCGGCTGATTTTGAAAAATAAATACACCCTGTCTGTTATAAGTTACAGATTTAAACACTTAGTACCGGTTGGTACAAACAAGATATGCCACCGCAGGCAAACTATATTCCTATGACTTTGAACATAAAAAAAAACATTCTTTAGTCACACAGATGGCCCTTAATTTTTAATTTGTGATATCTCTACACCATTCTGTAACAGCATGTAGAATACACTTACACTGTTCTTCTAAATTTCGTCTCTAATTAACCTGTTAGCTTTTGAGAAAAATGGAGTATTGCTTACACATGTGGGCCGGAGCACCTGCCGACCAGCTTAATCCCCTGGACTGTAGTTAACGTCGAGCAGACGCTATAGACACGCTTGGGCTTCAGAGACTTCGCGTCTCTCTGTATACTCTACCAACTGTACTATGGAGTGTTTCGAGGAACTGTTTATACTGGTGCCTTCATGCTCATTCTTCCACCGCACCACTCGCCATCGGCTGGGCCTACTTCCTTTACCCGCTTCGCTCTTGTACGCAACAGTTCTCTAGAACGTCTCTTGCGTACCATAGAGATTTGGAATGAATTCCCAGCTCTGGTTTTCCCACAGTGCTACATTAGTTTTTTTTAAAAAGGGTGTTATAAAATTACCTCCAGGCCGGTAGCGTGTTGGTGACATCTCCGGTGTTGCCAACGTCCATATGCGATGGTAACTACTTTCCATCAGGTAGCCGTCTGCCTGTCTGCTGTTCTCCAGCTATGAAAAAAGTGGGGTGTTGTGATATACAGACATGACAATTGTATAAGTTTTTCATTTTGCCAAAAATGACCACGAAATAATGAGTAAGTGTGAATAGTAAATAAACAAAAAAAATATTGAGTATATACTGTGGTGGAATTTTATTAACAATTAAAAGTATATTCAACAACTATTTTATCTGTTTTATTGATTTACACTTGATACTCAGATTTGGAAGTAAATGTATACTTAAGCTAATCCTTATTTATTTCTTATTTACTAATTATTATTATAAAATTTAATTCATGTCATAATAATAACGAAAAAGTTATGTAATTTCAATTAATATATTACAGGTATATATTTTCTAACTTAATTATTAAGGAGACTCTTTTGTTTTAAGTCATAATATAACTATAATAGCACCATTTGGATTGCGCATCTTGTTGATATATAAAATATATTTTTAATATTTACCTAATATGTACAACTTAAATGCTTATTTTCGTATATAATAAGTACAACCTTGTGATACTTAAAATCCTAAAAGATACAAATAAATAAAGTATTTTACATAATTTAATCTTCCCACATTAATGTTTCGACTAGTTATACTAATCATTTTTTTTTACCGAATATGTCGTATAACTATAAAATATAAGCATTATTTGCTATGAACCCGTATAACAATATATTTAATAATTAATTAATAATATTTTATAATTTCGAAAATATTAAACAGGAAATAACAAACTCAAACTTCGTTACAATGGTTCAACATATAGACACTGTCTGTATATAAACTAGAAGTTCTAGTGCTTGATTACGAGTAACTGTGCACTCGTGCAGATCAATTCGTGTTGAAGCACTACATTCATTGGTCAGGATCTCTTGTGGTTCTGTTGCAGTCTACTTGTACACGTCATTCGAGCGTCGCGCGAATGACGGTGGCGGCGCGGACGTCGCCGCTTATGCTTACACCGTGAGGTGCAGGCATCAACCAGCAGCCACGTGGGAGAATATCGCCCGTGTGGCGTCTCTTCTCCCCGCACCTTACTCCTTCCACGCTATAAAGGCACAAGGCCACCACGGGTGGTCGGATTCCGGGCCATGTAAATATCCATATCATGGTCTGTCCAGTTGTCCGATGTGTCGCAATAGCCCATGCCCAAGGAGCCAACGCTGTACCGGCTGGCTGGTCGAGATCTTGATCTGGGTCGTCTTCTTGAGCCTGATGTGCCCCCGGTTGCTCCACCCGCTGCACCACTGAGTGATAAACGGGAGGCTCGTTCGGAGGCCGCTCCTAACGATTGCCTTGACTGTCGGAGATCTAAAACGCAAATTTTTGATTAATCACAATTGGAAAAGTTCATATTACTTATCTATTCAGGGTAGGGCTAGTGTTAGAAGCAAGCAAAAGTAGGGCGTGTGAAGCTAAAGCTACTTACCAGCTCTGGATCCTAAAAGGCTGTTAGGATAACCTGGGGCTCCATAGCGGCCAGAGTGAGAGTAGCTATGTTGCGATTGACCATCAGCGAGAGAACGTGCTCTACCCGGTCGGCCTGGAAAGGGATCTGGGGGAGCCATTTCAGTATAGGTGCGTGCACGCGGGATCGAACGTGCGCTATAAGCCGACACTTGATCCCACTCACGCTGCTTTCCAAATGCACTGAGTGCGGCAATTGAAGAGAGCGGCCCATTGGGGCTGGGTGTACCAGGGAATCCACCGCAACATGTGTTGGGCAGTTTATCCGCTGGTTGAGAGTGTAAGCGATGTACTGTTCGGGATCGGCGACGCGAAGCCGCGGCAAATATGAGCACCGCTACCACGATAGTGCCACATATTGCTGCGCTCGCCGCTATTGTGATTTTGTCCATGTTAGAGGCGGCGGCTGAAACGGTGCGAACTTCACGGCATTGGGAGTACGGCACCGTTTCTGGACTTACGTGGACCTCCTCTAGGGAGATCACGCAGACCACGATGCATTCCTGCACAGAAATATTTACCTCAAGTTATAAAAATAACAAAAAATATAGGTAATAAGAATCTATCTATAATATTACAAAATTTTATTAATGTCGTGTCTATACAGTGAAACCCAACTGGAATAGAATATATAACCGACGGAGAACACAGTGCCATTTTTTAGATTTCTTGTCGGTTTGTTCACGATTCACGTAAAAACCACTTAGCCGATGCAGTTTTAGCTGATCGACAGCAAATTCTTATACTTAAAATCTGCGCTACTTTTTATCCTGGGAATCTCGCGGGAATTTTTTGGGAGCTGTTTGTTCGGGTTCATAAAAATTGGCATTTTCCTATACAGTTACACTATTATACACTAAAACGATAGCTTACATTCTTTTTTAAATTATTTGGTACTTTGTATCCCGGGAATCCGGCGGGAATTTCGAGTCAAGCGTGGACCAAATCGCGGGCATATCCTAGTACTTATATATAATTGATATTATGATAATTAGAATATTAAAATATGATAGATTACCTGCGATGGAACGTTTTTGATTTTGAATTCTCTTTCACTGGCTTCTAGTGGTGGTCCTTGCTTAAAGCTTTTGTCACCAAAAAGTCTGTATACTACACGGAAGCCGAGTATATTTGCCACATCAGAATCCCATTGAATAATCACAGAGTTGTCTTGTCTGTAAGCATTTTTTACTAGAACTTCATTAGAGTCTTCGACTTTTGGCTTTTGCTGCGGAAAATTCATGACTAAAGGTGGACGTTGATTAGGTGCATGGCGCCAAGTCGGTACTATTGGACGGACTGAAGGTGGACGAGTGGACTTCGTTATAGTCGTGGGAGCCAGTGTTGTAGCCGCTTTGGTTGGAACTGCAGGTGTAGTAGTAGTACTGGTATCGGGGGTAGTTGTTGATGTACTTGTGCTCGTCGTTGTAGACCGGGCAGTGGTTGTGGGTGGAGTAGTACTAGTTGTTGCGGTGCTAGTGGTGCTTGGAGTCGTTTTCCATGCATCGTCTTCTTTGAATGTTATTGTGGATTTTTCAGATGTAGTTGTAGTTTCTTGATCACAAACTAGTTCATTTGGTTCGAAACTATAAAACCCTCGCTCTCGAAATTGTGGTGGATTACCACAAAATTGTGGGTTCCGTTCTCTTGACGTAACTTGCAATTCGCCATTACGAATCCACTCAGTTATCCACCGCAGCCGGCAATCACAATTAAGAAATCTGCCTCCTAAACTCAAGCCCCTGAGTGTTTGATTTAAATGCTTAAATGCCTTTTCTGGCACAGTTGGCAAAGGATTTCCATCCAGGGCCAATAGTGTTACAGACGGATTTTTGAGAAAAGCATCTGTTGGCAATTTATTGAGAAGATTGAATCCAATGTCTAAGACTTTTAAATCAGTAAGTGTCCCTATTGCTGCAGAAGGAAATTCAGGTAACAAATTATTTAAGAGACTTAAAGAACTTAATGTTGATTTTATTCCAATTAAAGCGTCTTCTTTCAAATTGACGATAAGATTTCTCTCTAGGTTAAGTGCAGTCAGTGAATCTAATCCTTCGAATGTTTGACTACCGTCTGGTCCGGGTAACTCTCTTATGCTATTTTGTGAAAGATCTAGAAACGCCAGATTACGAAGCCCTCTAATACACTCAGGAACTTGTTTTTGCCTCGTACCCTTTAGGTTCAAGTTTTTGAGCGAATTTTCAAGGCCCGTAAAAGCACGGTTATCTAAAGTGACGTTGTTATCTGATATCTTCAAAGTTGTCAATTTGCGAAGAGTTATAAACGAGTGATTGTCAATGTGTGTAATCCGATTTTTAGATAAGTCTAATAAAGACAGATTTGTTAATATTTTCAATGCTCTAACCGGTACCTCCTTCAATTCGTTGTCTTGCAAGTTTAAGTTTTTAAGAAAATGACCCTGTTCTCTGAATGTGTTATCTTCAATTCTTTTTATTTTGCATCCGGATATTTGTAAATTGAGAATTTTAAGATTTATAAACATATTGTCAGTCAATACTGGTATTGAAGAATTATTGACATATAAAAGATCGATTGCGATGTCTGTGGCGCTAGTATTCAGGGCTGCCATTAGAAGCTGAAAGTCAACCTGTAATTAAGAAGGAAATAATGTTTTTAATATAAAATAAATAACAGTTATAAGGGTTGTATGCTTCACAATATTTACCTGGTCACATTGAACAGATAGATCGTTTGCTAAGTTAAACGCGCAAACACAAGCAACCTGCAATTCTGGAGTTTGTTCCCAAGGGCACTGTCCATTTACATTGCTTTTAGCAAAGATAATCAGCACAGCAACCAGTATAGGGCTTTGACTTTTCTGTATAAACTCCCCCTGTAAAGTAAAAAAAAGAATATTTTTACTCAAACATTATATGTAATATAACTGAAACGTTGTCTGATTTTTGAAAAACTATTTTAAGAAAAGAAATTACTCCTATTCAAAAGAACAATTTGTTATTATTATATAATTATTATTTTAAATTTTAGTGTAGGCGGGAAAGTTGGTAATGACATATTGTGCGGCTGGTATTACGTTGCAATCAATCGGTGCGTGGGCCGTTTAGGTGTACTGCAGCGTGGCCATCACGGCCTAATAGTTTGGTAGTCTAGCTTTCCCTGCCTACATATTTCTAATTATTTATAAATTGACTCGTACGACGTTATAGTATACATTGACAATATGGAAAATATAGTTAATTATCGTTATCAAATATTTACTACACAAATAGAGCTGCAAACATAATTAAGTGTTCATAAAATTCCGTATAGGGATTTTAATTTGCAATAGTTATATAAAATTAATGTATATCAACTATCATAGCTTATTTGTATTGGATGGTATATTAAATGGTCGGCTTTTCTATGTATCGTATTGATCTTCGATTTACAGCTGACTGACAGTAATATAGACGAATTAACTTAGGCAACTATTTGCGTGAATATATTTTAACATCAAACATTTCCCATAGTAGATGATGGCTAATGTTTACAATATCCAAAAATAATAAATCGATACATCAAACAGAGGCGTTCAATTACAAGCATATATAAACACAACAACAACACAATGAGGCATGACGCGACGAAAATACACGTTTTGAATGCGAACAACTTACTTAAAAACATGAATTTAGAACACGTATGGTACAAATAAGTCGAGCAAGTTCAATACGTGTAATTGAGTAAATAATTAGTTGTGAGGCTATTAACTCGGGCCGGTTAAAGACATGTAAACAAGGAGAAAGATCATGCTTTTGATTTTAAAACATTAATAATTTGGGTTAAATCTCTTCTGGGATCGTTCCACCCTAGTGCTTACATATATGGTATCCCTAATAAGGTAGCTTCTCGAATGCGGAAACGATAGCTGATGATATGGAAGCGTATTTAGAAAACGTTGAGCGCAGCTCGAAGATAAATGATGTATATGCATTTAAGAACCTCTAATAAGTGCCGTCAAATTTATATAAATGTGTA
The DNA here is from genome assembly GCA_949752895.1 of Dendrolimus pini. Lineage (NCBI taxonomy): Eukaryota > Metazoa > Arthropoda > Insecta > Lepidoptera > Lasiocampidae > Dendrolimus > Dendrolimus pini. The sequence goes on from OX457127.1 coordinate 18,619,898, forward strand.
ATTTTGTGTATTTATGTTTTGAATATTCTGTGTTTTTAAATATCGCTACAGTTTGTCTTTTCCTTACAATCATCTCTATCCTGGCATACATCTTCTATGTTACACAATTTTTTTATCATATGATTCAATTAACATTACTTACTACGAAAGTTATTGTAATAAACATAACTGTTCTTAACTAATTATGTACTAAATTGTTTGACTAATTCCTTTGTCTTTAAAAATATTTTGTTACGGCAGCTTTTCCATTTTAGAAATTTGATTATGTTCGAATACTATGTTTATGTGATAGTGAGTAAGTTGTTTGTTTGTTGGTGGTTTATATGTATCTTCTTCACATACTTGAAAATGAATTCATTGATTATATTGAAATTATAACGGATATGACCATGGGTAACTTTTTATTACTCAGATAGTTTGCACGGGATCCAAAGTTTACGCGAGAGGAACCGCGTGGGATGCCCCAGTTCTGATATATGGGCTTATATACATAAAATATATATGAAATATTAACCTTCTAAAGTCTGACTTTATTCGTAAATATCAGGGATGGACCGAAATTCGCTTTACATTCAGTGTGACCGAATTTCGGTAGCTTAAGCTGAACTTCGGTATTCGGCCGAAATTCAGTTTAAATGTTTACAACTTTAATTTTGATTGAAAACTCTTTTTAACAAACTAAACATTAAGAATTTTGAATTATGAAATGTAGTTTCATTTTCAATCAAAAGTTTGAAAATCTATTGTTTTATCCATCTAGTCGTATTTAAAATTTACTAGAGGCAGGTTATAGTGTAAAAACGCCAAAAATTCGGCGTTATCAAGTCACGACTCCCTGTGAAGAAAGCGAGGCGATTTAAAACCGAAGTTCAAATATTTTATTTCATCCCAATAATCGGCCGAAGTTCGTATTCGGTTTAAACAACATTCGGCCCGTCCCTAGTAAATATTGTTTATTCCTTCACCAGTGCCTACTTCACGTAGTTTTATATAGAGTGTATTACTATGGCGCAAATTAAAAGGTAGTACAATACAATCTATGAATTAATGACATCTGACAGATACATATAGATTAAACTTTTCGTTTTAAAGTGGTTCTGCTTATTTATAATGTTACGATCTAGACGCCGACAAAGACAAATTCACACCTGCATAACTGGCAGTTGGACTTCTTTTCTTTGTGTTTAAAATTTGTGATTAGAAAACAGCCCCATTGTGTATTGTGATCTTTTATGGCAGTCATTAGCCCGGTGTGTCGGATTTAAAGTACAAACTGATTCTAGGAAATTCGGTCTACGCGGCTGAGGAGACATATTGCATCTGAGCAGTAGAAAGCAATGCCTCAATTGAGGGACGAGGCAGTCAAGCGAGAACCACGATCAAGGCAAGACTTGTGTACATTCAGTAATCTATTTAGTGACGGACTTTACGCATGAATTGCGACCTTCTGCATTACGTTTGGAATTGTTGTAATGGTTATATTTGTACCTGTGTTATACGTGTTTGTATAGTTCTAATAAATTCTATAATAATTCCAACGGCATTTTAATTCGAGTCCTGCCACTCGTAACAATAAGTTGCTTTTGCATTCGACGTGTGTAAGCAAGATTGTTACAGTGGCCTATTTACATGAGTTCGCCAGTCATTCGATTTCGCCTGTAACGGTATCCGCTGACGAGCGTGATACGTCTATAACTAACTGGCTTTTAATTCGCCACCATATTCGTATTGCGTTGACGCACTTTCGCCTCCGTTTCTATTTGGTGTTTTTTTATACTTCATTCCTTAGTTTCATATGATTAAGATTAAAATATTCTATGTATAATTTATGTTTGGAATTCTAAATGCAACTTTCATTATTACGTTATAACGTAGTAAAGTAACTTATTAAATAGTTTTAATGCACACACATTCATATAATACATAATATGAGGTCTGTTGTTCATTAATTAGTGCGGCGTGGAAATAGATTGCGTGGATTGCGCGGTCAAAGGACCATGATTTGTATTCATCAGGAAATTGACGTTCAAATCGAACCTATGTTGTTGGTATTTCGTACAATTGTGTGTTCGTGACTAGAATTCGTAATAGACTTCATCTTTATTCAACGCTTTGTATGCAAAGGTTCGAGTTTCGAGATAATTTTGAATTAAGAACTCGGAAATATAATAAAATTATTAAACATATTACATAATATATACTCTGGCAACTATTTATGGTATAAAACATGTAAGGAGACTAAAACCAATTTCTACTTTTTTTATTGATGTTAAATTTAAGTTAGCTTAAAAATACAGAATTTTGTTTTCCCAACAAAGGTGATGTAAAAAATATACATTTCTTTCTACTATTACATATAAATCTAGTATATATAGGTATATTACAACAATTCTGTTATAAATTAACGCTTGAGATCGTGGTTAAGTAAAATATAATGTTTCTATTTAATTATTTATGTTTCCTAAAAATTTGCGTTTTGTTACCAAACAAGGTGTAAGTAAATTAAATATTTAATGTAAATATGAAATACGTATCAAACGGTAATATTATACAAAGATATAAACTATAATGCGGAAAGACTCAGTACATTAGTCATGCAGCAGAATCAAATACGCACGCGGCGTGTTGTACAACTGGTGCTGTCCTATGCATTAAACCTTGTTTAGTATTCATTGCATCGTCTTTGAGGCTTGTATAAGTATATTAGATCAACTCTCAGCCATAAATCAATGCTTGAGATATGTGGTTAAATACCTACAAATATTTTAAAGTCATAGACAAGTGCCACTCCTGGTCTAGAGTATGCCGTCATAACAACCTTGAGTTGCATTCCGGCATTAGTGGCCACGTTCCAGTCTCGCATTGGAGAGCGGCAGCACATTGGTAGCACCTTTGGTGTTACAAACGTCCATAGGTGGTGGTGGAAACTGCTTTCCATCAGGTGAGCCGTCTGCCTGTCTGCTGAACTCATGCAATAAAAAAAAGTAGTAGTAGTCTAGGAATAACAGTCGCCCCGTAAAAAACGCATCTCTGATAATCTCCTGAACCCTACTAGATGGCGCTGCAGGTCATTCTATCTCGCTTTTAGATGTGTTATTTTTATTATCTTTCTTATACGCCAATCAATAAATTTGAAATATATCTATCATCTGTATATATATTTATATTATATGTATATTTCTTTCATTTATTTCTGGAACAGATCGCTTTGAGCGATAAACCCGCCAATTGTATTGCCTAGAAAATATTGTAAATATGGTCTGTTTTTGTAATTGTATATTTTGGTGTGCAATAAAGTGTTCTCTCTCTCTCTCTGTGTGTGTGTGTGTGTCTCTATCTATCTGCAGTATCAAAACAGAGGATGCGAGACCTAATCACAAATTATTACCGATTTTAGAATTTTTGTATTTGTGTTTGGTAGTTTGTCTCGCTAATGCAAGACGAACATTCAGACCTTATGATTTGGTCAGATCTTTAAGACATCATGGATCAAGAGATTCATGGAAAAGGTGAGTATTAAAACCGGAATATTGTATCTTAATTTTTCTTCTTCTTTTCTATACCTTGCCGGGTTCAGAATATATGATTTTATATTCAATCCCGTACAAAATCTCGGGCACATTTAGTGTTAAATCTATTTTAATCCAAACAACGTTAACATAAGTTTTAGATGCTGCCAGAGATACGTTTTTAACGAGCGATGTCATTAGTAAGTATTCTTACTCTATGCCATTAGGATTAATTGATTTAATTACTTTGTAGATTAATTTTATTATTAGCTATTTCATAGTTACTTTTTTGCACTTCTAATTCGATCCAATCACTTCGATCAGCGTTAAATCTTCAACATACCAAAGTAATTAATTCCATTAATAACTTTTTTCATTAGTAAAACACTTCTCCTCCACTCGTAAAATAACTTTGATGACATTTGACCTCGATTTTATAATAATCTTCGCATTTTGAAAATTATCTCCAAACTTTGATTATATATCCGTGAAAGTTTTCTAGTATGTAAATGAATTAAGTTGCAAACAAGAAATTCTTCTTTGTATAGCTTTCTAAAGTTTTGCCATTCAATGTTATATCTGTATATATCAAAAGAAATGTAAATATATCTCGTGAGTTTGTGTTAAGTTATTCTTTGATATCTTACATATTTGTTACTAGATGTGTCAGCAATATTAAAAAATGAAATTATAAGCTGTCGCGTCAGACGTTGTCCCCTGCCCTGAAGAAATAATATTTAGAACCCGACTGCAGCGCCATCTGCCGGGCTTATTTGTGAATCTAAACCATCCTCGAATCCACTTGAACACACGTACAGAAGAATTATATATATAATATATACATACATACACAGACACACACACACACACACACACATATATATATATATATATATATATATATATATATATATATATATATATATATATATATATCAATGTCAAAAAGCATCATTAAATTTACGCTGCCAAGAATCGAGACCTTCATTTCTGTGATTAAATAAACTAGAATAGGGCAACGCTTAGATCGCTGTACCAAAGAGACAGTCTGTTTATTGTTCTCTAATGATTACAATTAGGAATTATTTGGCAGACCTATAGAAAAAAATGAGTGAAGCTCATAATTATCTGATACATTAACTAAATATCGATTATTAATTAATATTATCTATTAAAAAAAAGTAATTGAAATATGTTTTTGTTTTGTTTCTATCCCAAAGTAATATAGTCTTGTAGTTTATTTCTATCCCAAAGTAGTGTGTCACCCCACAATTTTCTTTTTTTTTTAAATTTTAATATACTTACAGTTGGCAGAATATTGGTTAATAAAAACTGTTATATGGCTGTTACATACATAATGAAATCATAAAGATCTGTTACTCACTATAGAGTAATGCTAAAAAAAATAAGAGAAACTGAGACAGGAAATATTTAGTAGAAATTAAGTTCAGCTGTAGCTATTCCAGTGGGCATCAAAAATCGGGATGGCGACTTGGCGGCAATGAAAGTCGGTTATTATTACATAAGTCGTCTGACCAAGATTAATTTGGATTTAGAGAATATGTTCTACTCGTTTTATCTAACCTATTAACGATAACGTTCAATCGAGTGTTTTGATTACTAATGTATAAATTGGTCTTGTACCAGTGACAATAAAATCTAAACTATATTAAACTCTTGTCTGGGTGTCTGAGATTGACTCCAAAGTTGTCCGTTATAATAAGTATACTTTGCTTAGCTTGGAAATATAAAATGTGGCGTCCGCCTAAATTTAATGCCTCATAACCATATCTTACTCTTGTTTATTTTCATCATGTTACGAAATTGCGTATGGAGTCTAAAAATCAAAGAAGAAATATTTAATACACCGTATATAACTTGGTCCACAGCATTTATTTGTAACTTTCTACACTCAAGAAACATTTAAGAAAGATCATTGCAGGTGTTTGAGTGACAGATCGATTAAACTTTTATTAATTTAACAACTCAGAGAATCTTTGTCGCTATCTAAGAATCTCGACAAGAGATTTGTTTTAATAAGATTTTTTTTTAATTCAACTCATCTGACGTGACTAAGGCTGATGTGCATAGACATTTAACCGATGGTTAAAATAAAATAATCGCTAATAATATATGACTAAACAGTGGTTATTTTATTTTAACCGTCGTCAAATCTCTATGCACACCAGCCTTACATGACTACAGGTTGTAAACTGAATATAGTTGCTAAATTTAAAACCATTATTACTATTATGTTATTATTGACTTCATGTATTGTTAGTTGATTGGCTTTCACTACACCGAAAGGCTCTTATCTTACTTTTTGATTTTATCTCTAAACTCATCCTCATATTGATGTTATCCTTTCGTTTATTTAAAAAGTTATATTTTACCTCCAAGATCTCAATTTATACACGCCTTAAGCCTTAGACATGCGTTCCGAGTACGTTTAAGTCATTATCAACGGCAAGTTAACATTTATAAGGTGAATAAAAACATTTCTTCTATTGCCATTGTGAATATCATTTGTCATTGATTCGTAATGATTATTTAAAATTATTATTTTAAACTTAAAATCATATTCGAAATGTATCCATTAGCTTGTGGAACTTAACAAATATAAAATTTATATCAGCATCCGACACGCGAAGACTATTTGTAAACTATATTTATACCCAGCTATTTATTTATTACTATGTGAAAATCGAAAGTCTAGATTTTCCAAATGATAATTATAACATTAATTTTTTTCTTTGTCGCGGGCATTAATACCAATAAAATTGTCAGATATCATTAGAGTATTGATTATAATATTACAGTACTTTATATGTAAAAGGGTCTTAATTACTTGCTATAAGTTTATTTACGTAAATATAATTTATGTATTATAAAAGTTAAGATATAATTATATTATTCTTGTTTTGTATCAATAGTTCCTGAAATTTATAACAGATGTCGCTGTACAAATTTAAAAGCTGCTATGGTTTTATTTTCTTAACAATAGTTATACAAGTTGGTAACTGTCTTTAGTTTGATCTTTCCCAAGGTTTCAACGGGGTATGATGATCGGATTCATCATGCGCCTGCATGAGGTCCACAGCCGAATGTTACGCATTTTGTGGGCTAAAATCCTTCTGACCCCTATTTTTGAAAGATCCATTTTCTGAATTATAATAATAATTTATATTATATATATTATTATCTTATTTTTAGTTATTTTAACTTCTTTATCCATTATTGTTTAAAGTTCTAAACTTTGCTTTTCTATAATGCTGATATTAGACGGAGCAACTGAAATGAATCAATTTGATTGAAAAGCAAAGAACTGAAAGGATACGACGGTATCAAATTGATCAGAACTGTATTGAAAACTCTTGAATGGAAAATAAAAAAACTTCGTTTAAAAAAACCGACTTCAAAAACTAAAAAGTATAAAATAACTTATTTCTAAAGCTATTAATAATCTTTTTGACGACCACGGGCCATACAAAGCTATTATTATTAATATATTTTATCTTAAACATCTTAAAGTCGGTGCTTAGTAATTTTCAAAATATAGTAATTTTTATGTTTTACTTTGCACCGACTTCAAGATGTTTTAGATAATATATATTAATAATAATAGCTTTAGAAATAAGTTATTTTATACTTTTTAGTGTTTGAAGTTTAGTCTAGCTATGTATGGGTAGACCTACGAAAGGTGCGCGCTCCTTAAAAATATAGGTCACAAGAAACGGGAACAAAAAAATGTTCGTAAAATGAAAACTACTGGGCCAAACTATGTTAATTTTTTAGGGGACCAAATGGCAGCTATTCCGCGTCGAACAAAAAAGAATCACGTAAATCGGATCATAAATCTCGGAGTAATCGGTGAAAAAAAAAGAAAAACAAAAAAAAGATCCCGACAAATTGAGAACCTCCTCCTTTTTTGAAGTCGGTTAAAAAGAAATAAATATGGCATCATTTTTATTCCGGACGAGAGGTCCAGGCAGACGTTGTCCTGCCCTGAAAAAATAAAAGTGTAGGACACGATCTCAGCGCCACCTACCGGTTCTAATTGTGAATCTAAATCATCCCGGGACCCACTAACACACGCAAAAAATTCATACATTTGTACGATTCATTTTTATTTATATAGATAATATTAAGAGTACAATTATCCCGCTATCTCGACGATATTTGTGTTATCAATTCGTAGTTATCATAAGCAAATCTGTATTACGCGACGTGGGTACTCGTAATAAGCATTACCGCCCTGACATTAAGCGTCGCGTTATGAATCCAGGGCGCGTTCTGCCTAATGCGGGTCTATAAATGCTTCTTCACTTTATACTGAGAGTAATATTATACAAGGTTTCTTTTGATATGATGCTCAAATCAAAAGAGTTTTTATTTCCATGGCCGCTTTGATAGATGAATTGGCCTAGACGCTACTGAACAACTAAAATAGCCGAGCCAAGCAGTGGGACATTGGCTGATATATTTAATTTATTTATGTTATAGAGAACTAATCACTAACCAGACAATATCTACAGAATTGGAATACTAACAATACAAATGTAATCTTTATTTAAACGGGCTCATTATTATATTAACTCGGAGCCCTGAAAGAAAAATGGACTTAAAGATCAATTATTTTAATTACATTTCTATTAACAGGTCTTCTTTATGAAAACATTGATATTAATTTTTAAAAAAATACTTGAAGATATAGCTAGTAATTTGTACGCTGCATTTTCAGCAAATTACAAATTCAGCACTTAATTTATTGCTGTGCCGGAATTCTATCCTATACAACGCTGATATTTTCAGTGCAATCCTTTCATTTGGCCTGATACCAAAAACACCCAATTTTTTGTGAAGCTAATTTTGCTTATCAATTATTTAATTAGCCAAGTAAATAAATTTAAATTGTTGGATATTATACTCTACTCGGTATCTACTAATTAACAGTCGGTAAAGGATTAAAACGAGTAATTTAGTCGACCTCATTTAAAGTTAGCTTATCAATGGGACAAAATCACAACAGATCAACAGAAGATAAATTCAGAGAATGTAGTATATACATAGAAAATATCTACTTTAAGATCAATACTGATACAACAGCCTTTATAAGCTGACTAGCTTCTACCCGCGACTTCGTCCACGTGGAATAGTTGAAAAAACCCTACTTTGAAACATTCTTCATTGGAGCGTCTTCCTCGATAAATGGGCTAGCTAACAGAATTTTTCAAATCAGACCTACAGTAGTTCCTGACTTTAGCGCGTTCAAGCAAAGAAACAAACTCTTCAGCTTTATATATTATATTATATAAGATGTGTTCTAAGTATACCTAGGTGTTTGTGTATACATTGCGACTATTTTCTAGTTGCTTTCCTAACTAGATTAATGAAATATCCATCACACACCAGGTATCTCTAATATGTTACGCGAGAGTAAAAGATTTTTTTTATTTATGTAAAGGTAAGTGATTTTATGCTCCAAGTAGTGTTGGTATGTTAAGAAAGCGTGTGCGACTTATCTCCGAGTAGGTTACTTAACATTTCATACTCCGACGAGCCATCGCTCTTATCCTTCTCTTACGAATTTATAATATGCCCCAGATGTGTTTAGTATGTGTCTCGTGGCATGCATAATGTTACAAACTGATGTTACGTGCCTATTCGTCCCGCTGTATATTTGTATTTTAAAACCATTTTCTACTCTCTTATAACATGTAACGGGTCTAGTAAAACTGATAATCTTAATACTTTAATGTATTAATATAATAAGTTATTCGTAAGGTACACCTCAACACAAAAATCACTAAATTAATGTCACACACAAGAACCAAAATAACCAATAAGCGTGTTTAAATTCTAAAAATTAAATCTAGAAATTAAGTTGTTAAAAGGTACGGCAATCGAGTCCGTAGAGTTGTTAAACAAAAAAAAATGCTTTAATGTAATCCATTGATGATCGTTTCACTTTGTTCATTAGGCGTTATTAGGGTCGTTCCTTCAAAATTTTACATACGGTTATGTCGGTTGAAACTTATTTTAAGTGTTTGTTTCTAATACCCTATATAATATGACTTAACATTTTTTTCGAAAGTTTTCTACATATCAATTTCACAACATTATCTTCCTTAGATACCGCTTCATAAAATACACCTTCATACTGACACACGGGTGTTATTTACTGACGGACATACTGAATGGGTGGTACATATAAACACAGTTTTAAATGTAATGTACAAATAGTTTTGATATAAATTATATTAAATAGCGCGACTTGGCTTGTGGTGTGTGTAGATAACTTTAATTGATAATACAATTTCTTATAATATAATATGTAATTGTTATTTATTTTAGCGATGTACGATTAACAGTAATAACAATACACAAGATTGAATAACACGTTTAGAGGTTACTTTGCAATTATTTTCTATCGAGAAAATTTATCGAAAATGCGTTTTGAGTACATGGGTTACGTCAGAAATATGATCAAGATTGAGATTTTTTTTTTCACCGCAATAAAGTGTGTATAATTACTCTAACAACGGCTGAGCAATCGATCTAAAAACGCCTTTTGTCTCTTATAACGCTTTTAAACGGAGAAATAAGGAATGATGAATGAATAAGACTGCGTGGCGTCTTGGGATGGCGGCCGATCCCTTCCCGCTCTTCTATTATTCTTGAAGAGAAATCGACCGTACCGGGAATCTATGTTGCCACTATCTGTGGTATGGCGTGAACACATCAGTCGGGAGTGATGAAAATCTAAACCTCCTGTTTTCAGACAAATAGGCCAACTACTCATTTCAAGTTTCTTTTTTTTTTTGCTGGAGTACAGCAGACAGGCAGACAGCCCACCTGATGGAAAGCGGTTCCCGTCGCCTATGGACGTTTGCAACACCAGAGGTGTCACTAACGCGCTGCCGGCCTCGAAGAAATTTATGACACCCATTTAAAAAAGCCCCATATTGTAGCGATGTGGGAAAACGGCTGGGAGCTCATTTCAAACCCCCACGGTGCGCAAGAGGAACGTTCTAGAGAACTGTTGCGTACAAGAGCGAAGCGGCTCAAGGAAGTGGGGATGAACGCCCAGCCGATGGCGCACGGTGCGGCGGTAAAAAGAATACGAAGGGACCAATCTGAACAGTTCTTCGGAACACTTTCCGTTGTATAGTCGGTAAAATACGCAGAGAGACGCGAAGTCTCTCCGAAGGCCAAGCGTATCTAAACCGTCTGTGAGTATGGGATCGTCGACAATGCGAACGGCTCGATGTTGAATACTGTCCAGGGGATTTAGCTGGTAGGCGGGTACCCCGGCCCATGCATTTCTCTTGTCGATCTAGCTAAACAAATCTTTTACACTAAGATTAATGTTTTCAATTTCTAATGTGACCTTTTTCTGACAATTTCAGCGGTTCTTGTCGGCTCTAGGCCTCGTGTCGAATTTATCGCGAGCCCCGCTAAGATATACAGTTACCATTAAAGTTTCAGACGGCTGCCGGAATTCGCCTGTGCAATTTAAAAATTCATCCTTCTACGGATATTCTGCCCAACTGTAATAGTTACACGAATGATTGATTCAAGTTGATTCAATCGGTTACTCGCTTATTCACTTTCATGTTGTTTTTAAATATAATGATATGTCATTTTGTTTCAAACCGTGCTTCATAGTCTTATATATAAAAATTAATTACTGTTCGTTGGTCTCGCTAAAACTCGAGAACGGCTAGACTGATTTGGCTAATTTTATTTTTGAAGTATTTGCTGAAGTCCAGGAAAGGTTTAAAAGGTTAGTGTAATATAAAAAAAAATATTCTAAGGCAGTACGAAGTTTGCCGGGTCAGCTAGTAATATATAAATATGAAATAGCTTTACTTAAGTTCACGGCCTTGAGACTGAAACGATAATAGGAACGATGAAGTTGTTATACAAGTTGATTTCGATAGCGGGGATGAACATAGGTTGCATTTTATTCCGGTGATTGGGATCTTTTCAACGATAAAATAGATAAATTATTAATGTATTGGTGAACCATTTCTCATCTGGTCTCTCTTGAGGTAATGTTTTCCATGCATAACCTTAATAAGTTCCTTAGTTATCGTGTAAAACCATCCGACAGCAATTATATAAATTGATATCTCGCGTGACCGTTAAACATTCAAACATAATATGCATATGTATAATGGAAGATAGTGCTCATTCTTTTCACTGGTGGGGAACAGTAGATAGGCCAATGGACTAGTTAGCCTCGCGTAAGGACATTAACAACAGCTGAGGTATTGGCAACATCCTGCCCGCACTTAAGGAATTTTATTACATCTTTACTAAAAGTTATAGTGCTATAGGAAACACTCCTGGGAGCTCTTTGCAAAACCCTACAATGTAAAAGGGAAACATTTTTGAGTGGCTCAGGGCACTGGTGATAATTGCCCAGCTGATGTGCAAGCGGTGCAAGCACCAAGTAATTAGATAAAGGTGTGTATTCACATGGAAGTTGATTCTAAGTAGTAAAAGACTGACCTATTAGATTGTATTTGCAAACTTAGTTTGTATGGATGATAATATGCATGTGATATTTGTGAGGCAGAAAGTTAGTGACTCTTAAGAAATCCTTTCTCTTGTGAGTCATTAATTTGTTTTCTCTTTTATTTTTGTATTAGAACTAGTTTTCTTGCGTTATATGATTCATATTATTTTTGTGCTAGAGCGAAGTTCTTTGCTATCCGAAATATTTCTCCTTTTTTATCGCGCCCAATTATACAGGACACCTACGCTACCATACGCTGAGATTTTTGCTGATATTTCAATGTGTTCAATTATTAATATTCTAATAACTCATTCATTTTATGGCAACTTCTTGATATGGCCGTATTACTTTAGGCTGATAATAGACTTTTATTTATTTATTCATTTAATTCAATTACAGTGTAAATAAACTGACTTGAATGTAACAAACAAAAATTAGATTCACCAAAACCTGTAGTTGTAAACCTTTTGTGTCTTCTGGAACTACAGTATCGGGACTATAGTCTCCTACGTTTCTCTCCGGTTTTCTAAAATGAATATCTAACTTACAGACTAATTTAATAATGGGCAGATAAATTTTAAAAAGACGAAAATTATTGTTAATTATTTCTAGTATTGGAATTTGAAGACTTGTTCGAAGTCTTGTGATACCTACCTGTTTATTTACATTTTATATTTTGCTCTATTGGTTCTATGTTCATAAGAATAGACTCTGTAAGTATATTACATACAAAAAATACAGCTCGTTGATTTTTATTAAAATCGGACAGATGAAACAACCATTCAAGTGGTGTTTATACGCTGTTCCGTATAGAGTATTCAGCGTAATCAAGCGTCACGTAGACGCGTCCGCTGAGTCTTAACTGGCTCTCGAGTGGACCGGTTGTTGTATCCGTTGTGGGCGATTCTGTCGTCGCGTGCCGGCTTTCCGCGGAATTTAGCACATAAGCAACTTCGCTACATTACCTACAGATCCCGGAATCACAGAGTATAATGCTTGATATACGAGTAATAAGCTTGCAACTGGGTAGATAACAAATGTTATAATAAATTCTAAACATATTTTCATACAAAAACGCGGACGTGAAAAAAATATACAATCGTCTTATATTGCAAACACGAGCAGTGGAATTGCAATACCACTAACCCCAATGGCAGAGCTCTAATAAATATATCAGACAATCTTTTGTTTGATATACTTACTCCCATGACCCCCACAAGATACCCCCCCAACCGTGACTGGGGGACCCCAAACACTCTCGACTTAGCATTACTGAGGGGCGTAACCCTTCAGTTCCATTCGATCGAAACGATGGACGATATAGATTCGGACCATCGCCCGGTTATCCTCAGATTAGGACCACAGACAGACCCGACATCTGAAACTAGGACGTCTGTGGACTGGTTGAGACTTGAGAACCTCCTCAAGGCAACAAGCTCACAAGACCTGGACCGCATCCCGGACCACATTGAGTCCCGCCAAGACACGGAGACGGCGATCGAGGCCCTTACTAGCCACCTTCAATCCGCAGTGCGGAACTCGTCCAGGCAGGTACCGGTGGAGGATGACCGCCACTTATGCCTGCCGGACGAGGTGAGGGTGCTGTTGAGGGAAAAGAGAGCCGCCTCCAGAGCTCACGATAGATATCCTACCGAGGAAAACAGAGTCCGACTTCGCGAACTAGAGCGCGAGGTCAAACTACGTATCCGGGAAGTCAGGGAGCAACGTTGGGACAGAACGTTGAGAGATATTGAACCAACTCACCAGGCATACTGGAAGCTGGCTAGAGCTCTCAAATCAGACACCCTTACTGTCATACCCGCGCTAGAAAGAGCCGACAACACCGAGGCGTTCGATGACGAGGAGAAGGCCGAATGCCTTGCTCAGAGTCTAGAGCTTCAATGCTCCCCCACTACACAAAACGTCGACCAGTCACACCTGTCGGAGGTGGACTCCGAGGTCGAACGTAGATCCTCCTTACCAGCGGAAACCACACTCGACCCGGTCACGGTCGAAGAAGTGCAAGACCTGATCAAGTCCCTCAAACCGCGAAAGGCCCCAGGGACCGATGGCATTAACAATCGCGTCTTAAAACTCCTCCCCGGCCACCTAATTATAATATTGGTGAGCATCTTCAATGCCGCCATAACAAACTGCTCCTTCCCCGCGATTTGGAAAGAGGCAGATGTCATCGGTATTCACAAGCCTGGAAAACCGGCTAATAAACCGTCCAGCTACCGTCCGATCAGCCTACTGAGCGCACTCAGCAAGCTTTACGAGAGGGTCATCCTCTCTAGACTTAGAGATTTTGCCATCAGCAAACATCTACTACCCGACGAGCAGTTTGGCTTTCGTGCCAGACACTCATGCGTGCAACAGGTGCACCGCATCACGGAGCACATACTATCTCACTTTGCCCATCGCCCCCGCTCTATAGGAACAGCCGCCCTGTTTCTAGACGTAGCTAAGGCCTTCGACAAGGTCTGGCACAACGGCTTGATTTACAAGCTGTACCAGTTCGGTGTGCCAGACAGACTCGTGCTCATCTTGCGAGACTTCCTCCTAGGTCGTAGCTTCCGTTTTCGAGTGGAGGGAACGCGCTCGTCTCCTCACCCACTCACAGCCGGTGTACCACAGGGCTCGGCCCTGTCCCCACTACTCTTCACGTTGTTTACCAGCGACATCCCAAAAACTCCAGATGTGGAGCTGGCCCTCTTCGCGGATGACACCGCACTCTATACATCAGATAAGAACAGACAAATGGCCTGCGTCCGGCTGCAGGTAGCTGTCACAGAGCTAGGCAAATGGTTTCGTAAATGGAGGATAGAGGTGAACCCGGAGAAGAGCGCAGCAATGTTCTTTTCCCCGGGCACGCTTCGCTCCCCCAAACGCGCTTCCCTTCGCCTAAAAGCCATCTCGCTCTATGACCAAGAAATTCCCTGGGCAAAGCACACCAAATACCTGGGTGTCACCCTAGATCAGAACTTGCGCTTCAACGAGCATATCACTATAGTCCGAAATAGAGCGCGATTTGTGATGGGTCGTCTAGCACCCATGATAGATAACCGAAGCAAAATGTCCCTCAGACACAAGCTTACTCTATATAAAACATGCATCCGCCCGATCATGACATATGCGAGTGTGGTATTCGGCCATGCCAAGCCTACCCATTTAAATAAACTGCAAATCGTGCAGAATAAATTCATGCGCAGAGCCGTTGGTGCTCCCCTCTATATGCGTAACGTCGACCTCCACCGCGATCTGGAGCTTCCCTCCATCAAAAACTACATTACGTCGCTCTCGCGTAAGTATTTCGATCTCGCGCCGCACCATCGAAATCCGCTCGTCGTGTCCGCGTCCGATTACAAGCCTCGGCGAAAGGCTCTCGTGCGACGACCGCGTAATGTCCTTACGGACAAGGTCGACGCTATTACAAAACGGCTGGCCCGGATCAGCCCGCCCGCGGTTAGGACGGCAGGCTGGCAGGCACCGACAGACAGACATAGACGGCGGCGTCTCAGACAACGCCAATCACGATCTCTCCACGTCCTCGAGAGGGACGCCAGGAGACATAGCCCCCCCACAGGATAGACTAGGCGTGTTGCTGGGAAGTTTCTTTCGCCGTTTCTTCTTTCCCAGCCATAACACGTCGCGAAACGGCAGTAAGATAGCGTAGGCCGCTGCGAACCGCCGATCCCGCTCCGCCGGGATCCTTCTTCTCGGGCTTTATATTACCCGACGCCCGTTCTCAATTAGTTCATTGTGTCGCCCATTGGCGGGTATCATCAGATTCATCCCCCTCTCATGGCAACAGTCCAGCCGAGGTAAAACTCCCTAGGGAGCTCCCTCAAGCAAGTTGCCCCCGGGCTCGAGCGCCTTCGCCTAGCGAAGGCGCTCGCCCCAAAGACCCCGGTAAAGTTGTGAGGTCTTCGGACCAACAACATAAAGTCAAGTCAAATAATATAATATAATCGTCTTATTTATACAATGCAATTGCTATTGCATTGTAAGGAATAGATACGCTATTCGACTCGTTATACTCGTAGTAATGTCTATTTATTATAATTTGTCCTAGTTAAAATTACTAATTTTCATGGTTTTTATTTTGTAAAACCGTCATAATCGTTTATGGTGTTGTATTATTAAATTAAAACCAATAACATCTATGCAAATACACTGGTAACACTATGTCAGAATAAATAGTTCAGCTATACATACAAACGGCAACACTGAATCGAATTAAAACTCATTTATTGAGAGACACTTAACAAACCTGTACAAATAGAGCGAGCCAACCGAGATGACATGTCTATAGACCTTCAGCTAATAAAGGGACCCAGTTAGAAAATAATACAATGACAGTGTTGATTTAGGATCGGTGCGAGGTGATGTTTGCAAGTACGCAGAGGTTGGGAATACTTAGGAGTTCATTCCCTGCATAAATACAGACACCACAGTGCATATACATTCATATATTCTGTATACATATGCATAGTCAACCAATATAATACTGTTACATACCAAGAAAGACCCCACAGTTGCATGTTGTAAAAACGAATTCTTTGTTTTCTACGACGAACGAATTTACTTCGTGTTTAAATTTTTAAAAACATCTATTGTTATCATACTTATTTTATGGCTGTAATTAGTGTCGAACTCTACTACTCAATCCTTGTTTTTATTGCATTACCATATGTGTGGGTTAACGCGGCCCCTTTTATACAGTTTAGTATAAAACAATGCCCGAACGGAGGGGTGGGGGCAGTCATTCGACGACCGCGATGCGATTAAGATGTGTAGTACTTTCGATTAGCGAGATAGTGACGGACTTTGCACGTGTTAAATTGCACTGAATCGTGCAGTGTGAACTGGTTGCATCCAGTTTGCCGTCATAACAACCTTGAATTATGTTCCGGCATTAGTGACTAGGTTCCAGACGCCCTTTACAGAGCGGCAGCAATTTAGTAGCACCTTTGGTGTTACAAATGTCTATAGGTGATGGTAATCGCTCTCTATCAGGTAGACCGTCTGCCCATCTTCTAAACTCATGTAATAAATAAAAAAACAAATACAAAGGAAATGAAGCTTACTTATAAATTATAAGTCACTTTTCCAAAGCCCCTTCATCTATATAATTGTTGCTTTTTGATGTAGGAAACATCACTAAAAGCTTTGACCGACTTTTTATTATTTACAACATATTTTTCTTCCAAATCAGATCAATTTAAAAAAATGTAATAAATTTCATTTCAGTTTTAAGTTTAAACAGAGGATAAAAAATGGGCGCAACTATGATACGTGCCTTAGGCGCCATTTTCTGTTCCTACGCCCTTGAGCGGAGCTGATCCAGGCAACATACATGCATGCGTCTCACGGGTACCGACGTAAGCCGGGGTCCCGGAGGCGCAGATATGCGCAAGATATCCTCCCGCCATAATGCCGCTGCAGGGGCCCTCTAGCATCTAGGGAGCAGAGGAGTCTTCACCCCTGTTGACGAAGTGAGTTTGCCGTTCCCGGGGCATTCTCAAGTACTGATGCGCTAGGATCAGCGTGGGCGTAATCACGTTCTAAGTCTCACGCTCTTCCTGCCATAAGCGCGGGGCACATAGGGTGGTTTTAGTGGAGTATTGAGTCTTCGTGTCTCCACACAAGCTGGCGATTTGACTCTGGTGCTCCATTCGTGGATTTGTCACCTCTCGTCACTTTGATCTAATCCCTAGTAAAGGACCCGGTAGTGTGTGAAATGCATTTCCCCCGCCTCAAAAAAAAGGCATTACAGTCAAAACACATTAAAGTCCTAAAGGATTTTAGTGCTAGTTTTTTCTCTATGGCATTAATTAATGAATTATACTATAAAGTACAGCAGAGCAGTTAGTGTGTTTATAGTCAACGATGGCTTACAGTCGGCTTTTATAGTGGATATCAGCTGTCGAATCGAAGAACGACTAGCTCTCTAGCAATAGTTAGAAAATAAATTTATTTACGTTGACTATCCTCATTAAAATAATTATGCAGAAATGAAAGTGAATTTTTACTACGTTTATATTATGGTATTTGCTTTATATAACAATGCTAGTCCAATATTTTTGTTTTGCTTTACAAAAAATCGAGGCCAGGCTCTCCTGACCTGAAAAATTGTAAAAATCAATTATTTATTGTTCACTTGAAAATAATGTATAGTCCATTCTATGTATGTAGTATGAGCCAATTGCCAATGAATACTTTCTCGAAAAATTTCTACAACTATTTTCATACTCATCCACTGTTTGTGTGCCTAACGAGAAATTTCAAGCTTCGCCTGTGTTTCCAAGTGGAGTGCTCGCGTTTGTGTGAAGGTACTTTCTGTTTTCGCAAGTCCAATTTAGTTTTTGTTCAACCGCTAACTTTATAATAATAATTATGCTGTTGAGTCAGTTGTTTTGTTACCGATTTCTTTCTCTAACAAATCTTGAAACATTACGTCTAATTGACAATCGTTGTCAATTTCTATGTTATTCGATGCACTCACTTCATTAACTAGATTGGAAAATGTTTTGATAGCGGAACGAA
Source organism: Dendrolimus pini (assembly GCA_949752895.1). NCBI lineage: Eukaryota > Metazoa > Arthropoda > Insecta > Lepidoptera > Lasiocampidae > Dendrolimus > Dendrolimus pini. Next base: position 18,638,480 of record OX457127.1, read on the forward strand.
TTTCACTTGGGTTAAAATGTGTTTTATTACTAGACCTTACACGTGGCCTTACTCTAGTCATTTCAAATGCATATCCCATCGAACAAAGAGCTTTTCTCGGCACGATTTGTATTCTAGTCTCTATTTCTATTATCGAAAGTACATTATATTAATAATCAAAGTCGATAAGCCCGTATTAGATAGTTCATGTCTTTCTTTCGATTTTAATAAATCCACCAAAGTGATTCTTATACCAAAAATTTGAAACATTCAATGTCATTGTATAACGTCGTGTGCCTTCAATTCTGTGTTTTTCAACTAAATTGATTCAATTTGGTTGAACGTAAGAATCTAGGATGATTCTTTTTCTATTAATTTAGCAAATTTGAATTTGAAAACTGCAACTGAAATTACTGCTACAATTTATTGGAATATAAACATTCTTAGAAATTATATGCTGTCTTCTAAAGTTAAAAATGTAAATATATAATTTTAAACTACTTATTTGTAATATTATGTAACGTTTATTTAATAGTCTTCCTCGTCTCTTTGAAATATTAAGATTTATGCATTTAGCCAGTGTCATGTTTATATTAGTTACTAGGATATGCCCTCGATTTCGACCACGCTTGACCTGGAAATTTCCGCGAAATTCCCGGGACACAAAGTACCGCAGCATTTAAAAAATAATGTAAGCTATCTTTTTAGTGAAAACTGTGTCCGCTCCCCGGGAAATCTCCCGCGGGATTCCCACTATAAAAAAATACCACACATTTTATTACATAAAATAGGTTATCGATCAATAAAAAAGTCACCTTTGAATTGAATTGATTAAAATCTGGTTAATTCCATGTCCAATTTTTAATAATTCCTATGTTTCTGGTTACTTTAAATTCCATGGCATGTTTAGAGTTATATAATATTATAGATTAGGTATTAAAATAATCTTCAAATAGGTACCAGGCGACGGCCAAACCAATACACTGCGTGGGATTATATAAGGTCGTTATGAAATTTCTTCGGGGCTTACAACGCCTCTGGTATTGCAGGCGACCGATGATATGCGACGGTAACCACCCTCTGTCTGGTTGTCTGTCTGTCTGACTTCTGCAGAAGTTTAAAAAATCATGTCAATACAAAATGTAATCATCAAAGTCCTGGTAGCGTATGGCTAAAGGACGCGTCCCAAAGTTAAAGGGCGCGGGTTCGAATCCTGGCCGAAACGCATGCACTACTTGCCACCGCCTTGAAGAAGCGTGGCGGGTATAGGTACTGTCTGTTCCCCAATAGAAGGAGAGCTGAGCCCAGCAGTGGGAAATTTCTAGGTTGCTATTATATCAATACAAATAAGGATACATTAATAAACTTCACTTAATAGTTTATTCGTGTCTGCTGTGTCTCTATTTGGCGATCTCGCATTCCGTTATCTAGCAGTAGATTCTTGTGCACTGCAATTCTTTAATCAGAACACCGTTATCATAAACATTTGATATAGTATGTAGTGAATACGGCTTCTGCGGTGAATGGTGACATTTCAAATATTACGTTAAAATTACTGTTCAGATGTTTGTGTGTTTCATCTGCACGGTCTTGTTATAAATGAGTTATCATAAAATATTGGTAACGGGTATAAAAGTGAGATACTATTTAAATCTATGTATGCGGGATACTTTTCCAACATTTACTCGGTCGACGTCGCGTGGAGAAGTTGTGGAGAATTTTTTTAACAGTATTTACTCAAACTGCATGGGAAAGTCATTATAAATAAAGAAAAAAGAAAGAACAAAGAAACATATTGTTTTAATTTTTGTATAGATACTTGTTTGTATTGTAGTAACTTCATATAGTACATAGAAATTTAAGTTAAATAATCAAATCAAAATGTCTTCTTATTAAACTCGATTACATAATTATGGGTCGGTTCCTATCGGTTAAAATTCGACATAAGCTCCATACAAGTAATGTCAAAATTCAACAGATGGTAGGGCAAGTTAAGCAATAGTAAGATATAGGAACCGGCTATTAATAATGTCTATAATATTATAAAGTTACAAATGAGTGGTATCTGTATATACAATTTTTTAAAAAGCCACACAAAGACTATATACAGTAAAACTTGGTTAAGTGGGACCTGAGTAAGTGAGAAACCTCCATAATTGGAACTCTTGCTGAGGTCCCAACACTTTGGCACTGAATTACCCCTGTTAGTGGGACGAAGCAAACTTCTATATCTGGGATTCTTTGTTTCGATTTATCATCACAGTTACCTCTATAACTGAGACAGCGAGTGAATTTTATATGTTTAGACCTCTGTAACCGAGATAATACCTTTTTGTTTGTTTACTTACTTATTCTTATTCTACCCGCAACTTAACTACGTAAGTAATTTTGAGCCTTTATAATGTTTACATAAAACGTTATTTTATTTAATAATCGCACCTCTATAACAGAAATAACCTGTATTCTGACCTCTATTAATGGAATTCTCTGTAAATGAGACAGATATTTATTTATACCTGGATATCTGAGACACTGGGTAAGTGGAATACCTCTATAAGTGAAACCACATTGCAGGCCCCTTGATGTCTCACTTAACCAGAATTCGCTATTGTTGAAGTAGATGCATTGAATTTACTTTGCATTTTTGAATAAGTACCCTCATTTCGAAATGACATTGCGACTTTGATTATTGCCGTTCGTTCAATGTGGAGAAAGTCCCTGGGCGTATATAATAAGTAGAAGTACAAATACTTACGATGAAATTTAGGATATTTCTGTTAATTGTTAAAACATTTTGTATTGTTTGTTATTCCGTGTTGTTAGCAGAACAATTTGGCCACCTTTGTTATGAAATCCGTGGTGCGGCAGCTTTGATCGCATCGTACGCCTAATTGCTCCCGTTCAGCATATAAGCCGCAATGAGTACGTGTTCGGGAAAGATTTGTTTGCAGTTTGAAGCTTTTAAACTGTTTCAATTAAAAATTTCTCACGTTTTCGAAGTATATTATGTGTGGAGTGGAAATTGAAAAATACGCAATCGAGTCTGTTTCTGATTAGTCCATGTAGCTGCTTTATTGATTTTGTGTTTACTGAGGTTTGAATAGATATCAATTAATATTTAAAACCGGTGATGATACATTTATAAAGCAGCTTTGATTTCATTGATTGCTTTGATCAGCTATGTTATGATACACATTGTACACATGTGTAATATATAGATGTAAAATTGAGTTTATATTGTTACATACCGACAAAGAAACGCGCACCTGGTTTATTACCCCTCCCGCATTCGGAGTTCTTTTATTTACTTCGTATTTAAAATTTGCAATTAGACAATAGCCTATTGTTATTGTTTTCGACTTTGTTGGCCGTTCGCAGGAATAATTAACCAGGTGTGCAAATTACTGTTTCTTAGAAACCCCAGTGCACGCGGTCGATTTTTTTGTACTGTATAGTTAATATAAAACAATGCCCCAACGGAGGGGTGTGGCAGTCAAGCGAGGATTACGATACGAGCAAGACGTAGATTCGACGAGTGATATAGTGACGGACTTTGCGCGTGTTACTGAATCGTGCAGTTTGTACTAGTAAAGTCTAGTTATATTTGTACCTGTTTTATACGTGTTTGTATAATTCTAATAAACTCTATAGTAATTCCAACGGCATTTTAACTCGGGTCCTGCGTAACTCGTAACAAGATGTTATCTTGCGTTGATGTTTGTGTGTTGCTTCTTGATATCCTTGGATATGAACTGTTTTTATGCAATTTGAGAGACTAGAAATTACCATTTATGTAATTATTGCAATTTAATTATTGACTGCATAAACACACTTAGGTAATATTACAAATTTATCGATTAATATTTGCGCATTAATTTCGAATATATTTTTCTCGAACTTTTAAATCTATCTCTTTTAAATAACTGACATTGTAATATTATAGAAACTAGATATCACGGTCAGTGGGCGCCTATATCCTGCACTTAAGTGTCCATTGCGGGAAGTGTACCGGCTTGGATTGCGGATTTTGACTGCATACTTACTTGCAGCTACGGTTATGGCAACATCCTCTTATTCACATCATTGCAATTATTCCCTGACTGTTAAATTGCATTTGTATACAACTGATTTAGCAGGGAAGCCGTTTGTTAATGTCTTAAGCTAATTTAAGTCCGGAAAACATAAATAATATTGAAGGTAGATACGTCAAGTTAATTAGATGATTGTTTCAGTAATAATTGATATTGTTACGAGCTACAGGACTCGAATTAAAATAAATGCCGTTGGAATTACTATAGAGTTTATTATAACTGTACTAACACGTATAAAACAAGTACAAAATGAAACTAGATGCAACCAGTTCACACTGCACGATTCAGTGCAATTTAACACGCGCAAAGTCCGTCACTATGTCGCTAATAGAAAATACTACACGTCTTAATCGTATCGTGTTCGTCGAATGACTGCGTCACCCCTTCGTTCGGGCATTGTTTTATACTCAATTGTATAATAGAACAAAGGATCGCGTTCGCCGAGTTAATCTCGAACACCTGCCAACTTCGACGGCCATAAAACAAGGATTAATTCGTTCGACACTAATTACAGCCATAAAATAAGAACGATAACAATAGATGTTTTTAAAGTTTAAACACAAAGTAATAAAATAATTCGTTTTTACAACAGGCCAGATGTGCGGCCTTTGTAGCAATATCAACTCATATCATCAACGTCTAATTAAAAAACCCCTATTTAGGCTAGAATGAATGAATTAAAACACTTTATTGTTCGCCAAAAATTAAAACTACGTTCTTAAAACTAGTAAATGTTGAGCAAAGGGCCGCCTTATTGCTTAAAGCGGTCTCTTCCAGGCAATCCTTATTAGGAGTAAATATTTCTCGACAAGATTTTCGTGATTAGTCAATAAATAAATATGCCACTTATTTTTCGTTTCAAGGGCAAATAAATCTAGTAATTATTTATTCAGCATTCTAATATTAGTGTTCTACATATACTGTAATTTATTTAAATGTCACGGACCACGATACGGATGGATCATCAGTATTCGCAATCCGACTGAGTTAACATCTCTAAGTAATACTCGTACATTGCATCCACGATCTTAATAATCTAGTTAGCGTAGACTTTCAATAATGCATGTCTCTATATCAATAAGCTAAAGAAATTCCATTTGTTTTAAATGAAATAATTTCAATTATTTTACATAAGCGACGGTTTTACCATTTTACATTATACTTTTTTTAAATTAAAGGGATGTCATAACATCCCATAAATGACATTTATAATCTTAAAACTGCAGTTAAGCTGAAAGGGCAGGTCCATAATCCATCATTAGCGACATAAGCAACACAGTTTTTTATTTTTTTTATTGCAGGAGTTCAGTAGACAGGCAGACGGCCCATTTGACGGAAAGCGGTTACCATCGCCTATGGACATTTGCAACACCAAAAGGTGCTACAAATGCGCTGCTGCTCTCCAAAGGGAGCCTGAAACCTGGT